>JAGFNQ010000572.1:180242-232201 GCA_024364735.1 Boesenbergia rotunda | reverse complement strand
TATCTTAATACTTTGCCAAGCTGTTTCTCTACTTCATTTCTGAACTCTTTGAATTTCTCAAAGCTTCAGATTTGTGTTTCATCAAGAACACATACCCGAATCGTGAGTGATCATCGATAAAGGTGATGAAGTAGCTATAGCCTCCTTGTGCAAGAGTTGACATTGGTCCACATACATCAGTATGTATTAGACCAAGCAATTCTCCCACTGGATTACCTTTTCCGGAAAAGGGTAATTTGGTCATCTTGCCTTTTAAGCATGATTCGCATGTATCAAATGAACCGGGTTCAAATGATTCCAAAATTCCACATCGGTGTAATTCGGTCATGCGTTTCTTACTTACATGGCCAAGACGACAATGCCACATGTAGGAGTCTATTCGATTATCTATTCGAGCACGTTTGTTGCTAACTTCGATATTGAAAACGTCACCGGATAAATCTAACGTGTAGATACCATTGCACAAAGTTCCATTCCCATAAAGAACGTCATTTAAAGTTATGTAACAACAATTGTTACTAAAAGTTAAATGATAACCCTTTTCATTCAAACATGAAATAGATACAATGTTCTTTATTAACGAAGGAACGAAATAACAATTATCCAATTCTAAGACACGTCCAGTAGGGAGCTTTAGCAAATATGTTCCGATGGCAACAGCAGCAATCTTTGCTCCATTTCCAACTCGCAAATCCGCTTCTCCCTTGACGAGTCTTCTTCTATTCCTTAGCCCCTGTATGCCATTACATATATGTGAGCTACACCCAGTATCAAGTACCCAGGTATTTGAGGAAATAGAGTGACATTCAATAACGAAGATACCTGAAGAGGATGGGGCATCGGATGCCTTCTTCTTCAAGGACTCAAGATAAACCTTGCAATTTCTTCGCCAGTGACCCTCCTTGCCACAGTGATGGCAAGTGCCTTTTGGTGTCTTTTCAGTCTTTTTGGCCTTTTTCTTCTTTCCTTTATTATGTTCTTTGGCCTTCCTCTTAGAACCTTTCTTCGAGGAACCAACTAACAGTACCGTCTTCTGATCCTGCTTCACAGAAGGCTCTACAGTCTTCAGCAGGTTGAGCAACTCGGGAATGGTCGTCTCCAGCTTGTTCATCCGATAGTTCATCTCAAATTGTGAATAACTTTTGGGCAAACAATGCAGAATTAAGTCAATACTTAGTTCATGATCCATTGCAAAACCGAGTGTGTTTAGTCGCTCAATGTACCCCAACATCTTTAACACAAACTGTGAGGCAGAAGTGCCTTCCTGCATCCTAGAGGTGAAGAGGAGTCTGGAGACTTCGAACCTTTCGGATCTCGCCTGCTCTTCAAACAACTCATGAAGATGGAAGATGATGGTATAAGCATCCATATGCTCATGCTGCTTTTGCAGCTCAGGTACCATAGAGGCTAGCATGATGCAACTCGCAAGTTCAGAATCGGTCACATGTTTCTGATAGGCCAATAACTGGTCTGGAATTGCATTTTCTGGAGGACGGTTGGGAAGTTGATCTTCAAGGACATAAGCAAGCTTCTCTACCTTGAGGACTATCTTCAGGTTTCGAAGCCAATCCATGAAGTTAGGCCCAGTCAGTTTATTGGTGTCGAAGATGGAACGCAAATTCAGAGAAGACATGATCGAGTGATTAACATAGAAATACAAATTGAGCTTATGTGAGAAGAATGATTAAGAATGCATCAACATACATTAATTAAATCCTATTTATTTATCGAATTGAATAACCCTTTTATCAATTCGGGAGATCGTAGGAACATCTCCAAATAGGTTGATATCCAACCATAGATAAGAACAACCATGGCTGTGGCCATCAAGTTATTCTTAGTTATGAAGGTAGGTAATTATACCGATTACATATCACATATATGTAACTATCACTTTATGCTATCAACTAATTGAATATTTGCATAAATCATTGGGTTGTTAACTCATTAACAAGTATGCAACATTATACATAGCACCCAACTGCACCTCTCTTTACATCGACCTTGGCTGTGGCACAACAAATCGATGCTCCAAGCTTAAGGCTGACCCATTAATCAAGAAATAGTTTTAATATGGTTGGAGCTCATTCAACCGTTTAGTCAGGCTTGGATGTGTCCAACAACCAAAACTAAGGATTGACCTCTGACTCCGACTATATTATTCATAAACTAATTCCATGGTTTGAACATGTTGAGGTTCAAGCCGGGCATGGATGTGTCCATCAACCCAAACGAGAAACAAAACTCCGATTCTAACCATATTAATGGAAGGTGTTGGCCTTAATATTTTGTAAGGGGTTTTGTGTCTCATCCTTTCTTTTCTAAGCACATTCATGACATAGATTTATGTCATGACTAACGACTTCTTTAATAAAGTATGTATGTGACTTAATTTATCAAGTCTCATTAATTAAATTAGGAACCGGATTTCCTAATTCTAATTTCATACTTTATTCAAGGAATTGTTTTGGGAAATAATTTCCTAAATTGTCATAATTAATTTCGGAAATAATATGTTCAAGACTTTGATTTCTCTAAATCAAATCTTATTAAATTAAGGGACAAATCCCTTAATTCAACCACATATTATTTTCATGAAAATCTCATTTAAGAAAACTCTATAGGAAACCATTTTCCTAATTAATTTTGGAGACAACAATATGTAAGAGCATCACCTCTTAAATCATATTTTATTCATGGATTTAATTAATTTCAATAAATTATTTTCTAAGGGTGGCTCCCCGAGGCTCAGATACCCAAAGAAAAGAAATTAGTCGTAAATCCAATTTGGACGGCTCCCCGAGGCTCAATCCAAATTAAACATGACAATCTCATTCAAAATTGGGAAATTAAATTACAACAACTAACTTTAAATTGGACGGCTCCCCGAGGCTCAATCCAAAATAAAGAATTTTGTTGTCAATTTAAAAACCAATTCAAATTTAATTGTCAATTAATTGCCCATAAATTTGTCTAGACTTTCTTGAAAGAAAGTGCTCAAAATTGCGAGATTTCATAATAGGTTTTCAGAATAATTGTAAGTTTCTGGTACAAACAAAACTTACATATTTCCAAAATTAGAAAATTTCTAAAATAGAAAAATTTCCAAAATTGGAAAGTTTCCAAAGATGGGAAGTTTTCACAATTATTATAAAATTTCAGAAACTAGAAAATTTCAAAAGTTTGTGAAATTTCATGAGGATTTCCAAACTTTGAAATTCCTAAATCTAAAATTTATTATAATTGGAAAGTTTCCATAATTGAAAAATTTTCCAAAATTGAGATCATGACAAAGTTTTCCACAAAACAATTATATGATTATGTCGAACACTAACCGGCTCTGATACCACTGTTGGGACCGGGTGCATGTTGACAAGGATACGGGTTCGTAAACTTTTAAATTTTTACGTGCAGTGGAAGAATTAGCATAAAATAATTTCTCAAATTATTTTAACCACGTATCTAGCATGTAACCTTATGATGTGTGGACATGATCATAAATTAAAACTTTGCGAAAAAGTAAACTAATTTACTTAGTACCTCGCGTAACTCGAAGTAAGGGACGAGATCCAACCGTAGCGTCCCTTGGAAGCTCCGCCTCTATTCGCGTCCACGCCGAGTTCTCTTCGGGATGACTTCGCAAAGTCACGAGTTTTGTGCCGACGAGAACTACTAGATTCTCTAAAGGTACAACTAGAAGATCAAGAGAGAAGAAAGGAAACTAACCACCAAGAAACGGAATCTAAATTCCGGGAAGGAAGGAGTTGCGATCCGCTTCTTCTTCTTCTTCTTTGGCTCCTCCTTGGTGGATGTTGCTCACGCCAACCCTTGGAAGAGTGAGGGTGCGCCGGCCGTAGGATGGAGTGCGCCGACCCTAGGGTGAGCAAAGGGGGCGCCGACCCTAGGAGGGAAGGAGAAGGAGAGGAAGAGAATAAGAGAGAGAGAGGGAGAGAATTAATCTCTTGATTACTCTATTGGGAATTCAAGGCTTGCCTTTGGTTCCTTTATATAGTAGCCTCTCCCTTGCCAAGTCTTCCTCTTAACGGAATTTTCATAAGAAATTTATCCTATAATTTTCTTATGAATAATTCCGTTTAAGCCAAGTTTTATTATAACTAACTTTACAATAAAACAAATATATCTCTCCTTTTCTTATGGAATAAATTTACAAGAAATTTATAAACTTTCTTATTATGGAAAAATCAATTCATAATTAATTTTATATAATTAAAATAAACCATTCCATGGATCATTTTAATTTCCATAAAAGAATAAATTTCTATAAATTTATTTATATAAATTTCTTTACACAAATTTATTTATCCATAATTTATAAAACAAATCGCGCTAGATTTATTTTATTAATTAAACCAAATAAATTGGTTTCTCCCCATTGATGTGGCCGGCCAAACCAAAGGGGTTTGGCACCCTCTTTGGCCGGCCAAACCGAGCCGATCCCATCGCGAATTAAACTCATTTAATTCGCCCAATAAGCCTTCAAAAGACTTAGCCATTTTAAGCTTCCATTGTGCCTCTGATTAACTCAGATTCGACTTATTTCTCTTGATCGGAAAATCCAATTTTCAACTCGTTTTATATCCCTCGGATTACTCGTAGTGCGTGTGACTAAATAGACTTTCGATTTATGTTGGCCGTCTATAATCAACTAATTATAGAACGATCATGAGTGGTACCTAGTAGTACATCATGACCCCCAATTAATCGAAAGATCAACGGTTGACCTCAGAAGTAATTCTGAAACCCTTCAGCAGCTCTAATGAATCGTGCCCCATTCCCTTCACCATCTTATACCCACTTGGTTCAGGACATGGTCTGTTTGTGTCAGTCCCCACTAGGCTAACTATGTCACACCTAGCCCAAGTACTGTTCTCTCGTCCTTTGGATTTCTAATTACTCTCATGTATTTAAGAGACTCATGTTCTAAACATGTCATGCTCTGGCCAGATGCTTTGAGTAACAATCCGACGATAGGCCTTGGGTATACATCTCCTCGCAAGGAGTGGCGAATCCTTTGTAGGCTGTTCAAACATCTTCGGGCACTTCGACTTATACCCAACCATCCTGGGTCCACACCTCCTTGGAGATGCTTGCTTAAGATGTTAAAGTATAAGCCTCCATGACCAAGATGACTTGAACACCGCAAGTCAAAGGAACATCGCACTTAAGCTGCGGTAAGAACTTCACTGACATGTCTATATATAGACTACCATGTGAAGTTTTACAGCCAGTCACTCCAATGAACTAGTTCCCTTAACTAGCATTCATGTTTATCTCCGGACATCCCAATGTCACCAGCCAGTGAGAATCAACTGATTAGAGAATAACCCATGCTAGTTTCAACAGAATTGATAGTGTCCGTATTTATCAATTCATCGACTAGGGATAATTTCAATACTTCACAATTGCACATGTAGAGATAATCACTAGTTGTGAATTCATCACAAATTCTCTCATGCTGTGAATTGTATTGCGGACATTCAGTAAATGAGTTTAAGATCCCAATCAAATACACAAACATGTATACTCAAATAGTGAACTTTCATTTATTAAAATAAATGTTTACAATCATAAGACGATTGCCTTAGGACACTTCTCTCATATCACTAACAAGGTATGAACTCATGTACATGAATGTGTACTCTCACGGTACCAATCTCAAAAAAACCAGCCACTACCAAAATATATTTATAGTACCACCCACTCATTCAACCAACCCTCAACCATAACATAGAGATACCACTCCACTGGCCAAACAATAAGGATTGGACCGCCACGCGATAATGTTCGGCTAGCAATGTGCTCATAGTTGCTGGATCTGAGTACTGATCATCAACTATCCCATCCTCATCCACAACTCGTTGCCATCGCGTGTAACCTCCGAGCCAATGCCAGTTAGCACTGGACCACCCATACTCTATGACACTCAATAACAATGCAAGACTCCAAATGGTTGCAAGAGGTAAACTAAAACTCCTCTGATCCTATATAGGCACACCTTCAGTCATCCCTGCATGTGGACCCATGCATAATTAAGCCAATCAACCCGCATATCTACCATCCTATACACTTTTAACAAGTGGTCAGCTATGATGCCTTTACCATAAGTCGTTTGCTGCAGACTAGATAGATCTTTTTGGTAGATCTATTTATCCTCATAGGCTTTTTGGCAAAGCTTCAACTATCAACGGATTTGTAATATTTTTACCGCTAATTGTTTGTTGTGGACTAGATAGATCTTTCTGTTGGTGCCGGAAGTACCAGATCAAACTTTGTTTTGATAGGTGACAAAGGTTCAAGTTAAGTTGGTTTGTGTGAACTGATGAACTTGTGAAGCTTGCAAGAAAATCCTAGGTGGGCTAGGCAAGAAGTTTTGACCTGCAGGGTTGAGAGAAGTCCTGGTCAGGGATTGAGCAACGAAGACTTAGGGAGTGAAGCCGAGCACGAAGTCATGGTCCGGGGGATCGAGCAGAAGACTTTGCCGAGCGGGGATCGTGGACAGGAGTTGAAACGGGTCGAGTTAGAGCGTCGTTGAGTTCCAGGTTCTCGGATGCCAAGCAAAAGTCCAACCGGAGGAGTCGGTTGGCAAAAGTTAAACTCTCCTAAGAGGATTAGGTGAGGACGTGTTCCCCGAGAGGGAACAGTAGGCATCGATCCGACCTAGGGTTTCAGATGAAACCTAAAAGTTAAGACTACGACAACACTGGTTGTAATCCATACTTGCATTAAATTCTATTTATATTATTATATGGAACTAACCCTTGTTGCAATTGAAAAGTTGTACCAGTTGGACTAAGCGCCCGAATGGGACTCAGGCGCTTGGGAGCTGGCAGCGGGTGGGCGAGTTGGCGCAACAGTTAAGCTTGCGTGATGAGTGCTGAGTGGAGGAGCCATGTCGGCACTCAGGGGTCTGAAAAGGATTAGGGCGCCTGAGATAGGATAGAGTTTGACTGTGCAGCAGATAGAGTTGCCGCCCGAGACGCTGCGACTAGGGCGCTTGAAAGGCTACTATATAAAGGGGTTGAGGCAGCACCCCAGAATATGGATTCTAACTCTGCAATCATTTTGCTCTTCTGTGTGCTGCGCAATCAAAGCCTTGACAAACGCTAAAACGTCGTCCGACTCTCCGAGCGAAAGTCTTCAACTCTTCAAAGGAGTCGGTATATTTGTATTATTTCAATTGCACACTTACATATTATAATTTGTACATTCTTCCGTTTATTAGTGATTGCCCAATGCAAACGATCAAGGATTGTGGGCCTTGCAGTAGGAGCCGGTCAAGACTTCGAGCAAGTAAAAAAGAATTTGTGTTAGTGGGCTGTGTGCTATTTTCCGCTGCGTACTCGATCAAATCAGAAAGTTTTTCTAAGCGATATTCATCCCCCCTCTATTGCTCTATCTCGATCCTACACTTTCTGGTGGATCTATTCATCATCATGAGTTTTTTTAATAAAGCCTCAGACATCAACGGATTTGGATTATCTTTACTGTAAGTCATTTGCTACTAACTTGATAGATCATTATGGTGGATCTTGTTGGGATCTTCAGGCGACATAAAGACAAAAATGCAGCGGAAACAAGATCCCTCGAGCGATCCATGCAAAAGAAAAACTCATACGAAATCATCTATTTAATAGATCTATCTAAAGCGTATACCTTTGGAGCGTGCCCTTACGTTTATCCCGCTCGTCCAAGCACCGCCGGATCTCTTGCACGTTCAAGTGTCCGTGCCTCTATTCGTATCCACACGAACACGATATCTCTACTTCGGAGAAGAACTACCTTAGTTGTGCTAGCAACTTGAGGTAGTTCACAAAACACCAATAACCCAAGATGTGGGTTTCGGCCAAGATGGAGAAGAGAAGGAAGAGGGGAAAGAAAATGAGAAGTTGTCATCCAAATGACAAGGGGAAAACTCTTTTATACTCATATCATGCGGAGTTTTTGCCTTTTAAACTTCCCTTCATTAAACATTTTAATGTAACTCTCTAACTTGTCATGTAACACTCTAATGGTGAGAAACTCTCCATTTTCCTCTCTTATTAATTCATTAAACATTTTAATGAATTAATATTTCATCCAAATGTGGTTGAGTCTAATCTAAATGAGTTTAACTCAAATTAGATCTCAATCTATAATCCAATTAGATTCACTTGAGTCTAACTCAATTAATCCAATTCCATTTAAATCTTAGCCAAATCAAGATCAATTAATCTCCGAAGCATCGTGTCCTTAGTGTGTGACCCAATAGGCTCTCGTAACGTTGACAATGTGTCTAAACTAATTTAGACACAAAAGCAATGAGCGACATCTAGCAATGCATCAATGCTACCCAAGTAACAAGAAAGTCGAGATCCGACTAAACCTCCGTGACTATGGCAATGTATGACCTTGTCCTTCTATCCTTGATATCTAGATTGACCAATGAGGCATAGACCATGTCATCCTCAATCAATCTTGTGTTTCTTGATCCCCGAGTAGACTCACTCAAACAAATGAGCTCAATATCTCATATTGACTCATTTGAGAATGGTCATGCGTTTTAGCAGTCCTACTCGATCAAGGGGCCCACAGATATCACTCCCGTCATATAGGAGGGATAGATCTCATCTACATCACTCACATCCCTCCGCATAATTCATTACATACCTAGTGATCGCCTTTATAGTCCACCCTGTTACGAGTGACGTTGACGATACCAAAGTATATAACTTCTTATGTAGGGAACCGTAGTGAATTCAGGTCTAAGGACTATTCATACCAATAGTCACATGAGAAAGTTTATGACACTCATATGACAATCTATGAAACTTTCTCATGGCGGGTCATTCAGTACACATTCTCCAATGTATACCCATGTGTCAACTTGATATCACATATCCATGACTTGTGAGCTCAAGTCATCAGTTGACCTACATGCTAGTCTCCATGTATTAATATTGTCCTTGAATATTAATACTTGACTAGGAATGATTTAGAGTAGTGTTCTCTACATTATTTCACTATCGATTCAACCAATCGATATAATGTAGATAAGAACCTACTACCTAAGGACATTATTATATTTAGTTATTTGGCACAAATACAAAGTAAGTATAATAACCAAACATGCCTTTATTAATGATAGAATATGATACAAAAATGTCCCCAGACAATCATCACATAATTGGCTCTAGGGCTCCTACTAACAATCTCCCACTAGCACTAGTGCCAATCACTGTAATATCTAATACCCAGTGACCTGGTATGACCATCATGCTTCTTTTGTGCCGAAGCCTTGGTCAAAGGATCTGTGATGTTAGAATCAGTGTGTACTCTGCATATCTTCACATCTCCTCTATCGATGATCTCTCGAATGAGATGGAAGCGCCGTAGTATGTGTTTGGTCCGCTGATGAGAGCGAGATTCCTTAGCCTGCACAATAGCCCCATTGTTGTCACAATAGAGGTCTATCGGGTCTGCTATGCTAGGAACCACACCAAGCTCTGTAATGAACTTCCGGATCTAAACAGCCTCTTTTGCCGCCTCTGATGCGGCAATATACTCGGCCTCTGTTGTAGAATCTGCGACTGTGTCCTGCTTCGAACTCTTCCAGCTCACAGCGCCACTATTCAGGCAAAATACATACCCTGACTGCGATCTATAGTTATCCCTATATGTTTGGAAGCTTGCGTCACTGTAACACTGTACAGCTAGCTCCTCATCGCCTCCAAATATCAAGAAATATTCTTTCGTCCCTCTTAAGTACTTAAGAATATTCTTGACAACAGTCCAGTGACTTTCACCTGGATCTGACTGGTACCTGCTCATCATGCTCAAAGCATACGAGACATTTGGACGAGTACAAAGCATGACGTACATGATAGACCCTATAGAGGATGCATAAGAGATCTGATCCATACGGTTTCTCTCCTCCGTAGAAGAGGGACATTGAGTCTTTGAAAGACTCACACCATGTGACATCGGTGTTAGTGATATGAGAGAAGTGTCCTAAGGCAATCGCCTTATGATTGTAATCATTTATTTTAATAAATGAATATTGATCACTATTTGAGTATACATGTTTGTGTATTTGATTGAGATCTTAAACTCATTTACTGAATGTCCGCAATACAATTCACAGCATAAGAGAATTTGTGATGAATTCACAACTAGTGATTATCTCTACATGTGCAATTGTGAAGTATTGAAATTGTCCCTAGTCGATGAATTGATAAATACAGACACTATCAATTCTGTTGAGACTAGCATGGGTTATTTTCTAATCAGCTGATTCTCACTGGCTGGTGACATTGAGATGCCCGGAGATAAATATGAATGCTAGTTAAGGGAACTAGTTCATTGGAGTGACTGGCTGTAAAACTTCATATGGTAGTCTACATATAGATATGTCAGTGAAGTTCTTACTGCAGCTTAAGTGCGATGTTCCTTTGACTTGCGGTGTTCAAGTCATCTTGGTCATGGAGACTTATACTTTGACATCTTAAGCAAGCATCTCCAAGGAAGTGTGGACCCAGGATGATTGGGTATAAGCCGAAGTGCCCGAAGATGTTTGAACAACCTACAAAGGATTCACCACTCCTTGCGAGGAGATGTATACCTGAGGCCTATCATCGGATTGTTACTCGAAGCCTCTGTCCAGAGCATGACATGTTCAGATATGAATCTCTTAAATACATGAGAGTAATTAGAATCCGTAGGACGAGAAAATGTTACTTGGGCTAGGTGTGACGTAATCAGCCTAGTGGGGACTAACACACATAGACCATGTCCTGAACCAAGTGGGTATAAGATAGTGAAGGGAATGGGGCACGATTCATTATAGCTGCTGAAGGGTTTTAGCATTGTTTCTGAGGTCAACCGTTGATCTTTCGATTAATTGGGGATCATGATGTACTACTAGGTGCCACTCATGATAGTTCTATAATTGATTAATTATAGACGGCCAACATAAATCGAAAGCCTATTTAGTCACACGCACTACGAGTAATCCGAGGGGTTTAAAACGAGTTGAAAATTAGATTTTCCAATCAAGAGAGATTAGGTCGAATCTGAATTATTTAGAGACGCATCGGAAGAGTAAAATGGCTAAATTTTTTGAAGACTTAATAGATGAATTAAATAAGTTTAATTCATTGGGGCTTGGCTTGGATAGGCTTGCCAAAGAGGGCCTTCATCCTCTTTGCTTGGCCGGCCACAACAAAGGGAGAGAACCAAGTTTTGGTTCAATTTATAAAATAAACCAAGTGTGGTTTGTTATATAAAATTATGGATGATATAAATTTTTATATAATAAACCCAAGTTTGATTTAGTTTTCATGGAAATTAAAATGAACCATGGATTGGTTTATTTTATAAAATCAATCATGGATTGATTTACCATGATAAGAAAATTTATGCCATAGGAGAGAAGAGACTTGATTGATTTTTTATCATGAATTAAAATATGATTTTAACCATGATATAAAATCAAACTTGGCATGATGGAATAAGTTATTCCATATTTGAGAGGCTTGATGGTTGAGAGACCACTATATAAAGGACCTAAGGCAAGGCTTGGGCAATAATTATAGAGATGAAGGCATAGGCTCTCTCCCTCTCTTTCTCTCCTTCTCTTCTCCTCTTCTTGCCGTGCGCCAACCAGCCCCAAGAAGGAGCACCAGCCGGCCATCCTTTTGTGGTTAGTCTTCCGACTTCTCTCTTGGATTTTCTTGTCGCGTTCTGGGAGAATCTAGTAGTTCTCGAGAACATGAAACTCGTGGCTTTGCGAAGTCATCCCAAAGATATTCGGCGTGGACGCGAATAGAGGCAGAGCTTCCAAGGGACGCTTACGGTTGGATCTCGTCCTTTACTTCGAGTTACGCGAGGTAATACGTAAATTAGTTTATGTTTTTGCAAAATTTCAAATATATGATCATGTCTACACAAGATAAAATTACATGCTTAGATGTGTGGTTAAATGATTTAGAGAAATTATTTATGCTAAACCTTCCACTGCATGTAATTAATTTTAAAATTATGCACCTGCATCCATGTCAACATGCACCCGGTTCCAACAATTGGCAGAAATCCCTTCTTGGAATTCTGCATGGCAAAACGATTAAGCACCTTGTCAATATATGTACTCTGACTCAAGCCAAGCAATCTCTTAGATCTATCTCTATAGATTTTAATGCCTAAGATATAGGCTGCTTCACCTAAGTCCTTCATTGAGAAGCAATTCCCAAGCCACATCTTCACAGACTGTAGTGAAGAGATATCATTCCCAATGAGGAGTATGCCATCTACATACAAGATCAGGAAGATAACTGTGCTCCCACTAACCCTCGTGTAGACACAAGGTTCATCTTCATTCTTGATGAAACCAAACGCTTTGATTGCATCATCGAATTGAAGATTCCAGCTTCGAGAAGCTTGCTTTAGCCCATAAATGGACCTTTGCAACTTACATACCTTTCCAGCATGCTCTGGATCTACAAAACCCTCAGGTTGTGTCATGTACACATCCTCGAGTAGATTTCCATTTAGGAATGCGGTTTTGACATTCATCTGCTAGATCTCGTAATCATGGTAAGCTGCAATAGCAAGCATGATCTGAATAGACTTAAACATCGCCACTGGTGAAAATGTTTCATCATAGTCGATACCATGAATCTGCTTGAAACCTTTAGCTACCAATCACCCTTTATAGGTATGCATAAGACCATCCATGTCAGTCTTTCTTTTAAAGACCCACTTACATCCAATGGGTTTAATCCTCTCAGGTGGATCAACCAAAGTCCATACTTGGTTAGTGTGCATGGATTCCATTTCGGACCTCATGGCTTCTAGCCATTTCTCATAATCTGGGCTCATCACTGCTTCTTGATAGGATGTAGGCTTGTTTAACTCAAGAAGCGTAACGTCATCATTGTCAGACAAGATAAATGAGTATCTCTCAGGCTGACGACGTATCCTATCAGATCTGCGAAGAGGTTGGTCTACTTGAACAACTTGTTGTTCCACAACTTCTTGTGCAACAATCTCATGATCCACAACACCTTGTGGTGCCTGTTCAATGTCCATCAAGGCCTTAGTACCATTTGCATCTTAAACTTCTTCAAGATGGATTTTACTCCCACTAATTCTTCTAGAAATAAACTCTCTTTCTAGAAAAACGTCATTTCTAGCGACAAACACTTTGCCTAGTGTGGGATTGTAGAAGTAATATCCCTTCGTTTCCTTGGGATATCCTACAAAATAGCACTTGTCAGATTTGGGTCCTAGTTTATCTGAGACTTGACGTCGAACGTAAGCCTCACAACCCAAAATCTTTATAAAAGACATCGTGGGACTCCTCCCAATCCATATCGTATATGGTGTCTTTATAACAGCCTTTGATGGAGCTCGGTTAAGTGTGAAAAGAGCTGTCTCTAGAGCGAGACCCTAGAAGGAAGTAGGAAGATCCGTCTGACTCATCATCGATCGTACCATATCTAATAGAGTACGATTTCTCCGCTCGGACACACCATTCCGCTGTGGTGTTCCAGGTGGAGTGAGTTGGGATATGATCCCACACTCTGCTAGATGGTCACGAAACTCTTGGCTAAGGTATTCACTACCTTGATCTGATCGAAGTATCTTAATACTTTTGCCAAGTTGATTTTGTACTTCACTCTTGAATTCTTTAAACTTTTCAAAGGATTCTGACTTGTGTCTCATAAGATATAAATAGCCATATCTACTGATATCATCAGTGAAAGTGATGAAGTACTGATAGCCTCCTCTAGCTGCGACATTGAAAGGGTCACATACATCAGTATGTATGAGTCCTAACAACTCTGTCGCTCTTTCGCCGTGTCCACTAAATGGAGTCTTGGTCATCTTGCCTAAAAGACAAGATTCACATGTCTCATATGATTCAAAATCAAATGAGTCCAGTAATCCATCCTTATGGAGCTGGGATATGCGACTCTCATTTATATGTCCTAAGTGACAATGCCAGAGATATGCTTGGTTCAAATCATTTGGTTTGAACAGTTTGGTATTTATGTTATAGATTGGGTTCTCTAGATCTAGAAGATAGAGTCCATTTATCAGTGGTGCATTACAATAGAACATATCATTTAACATTATAGAACAACACTTGTCCTTTATGATAAATGAAAAACCTTTCTTGTCCAAACAAGATACTGAAATAATGTTCTTGGTTAATGCAGGTACATAAAAGTACTCTTCTAGTTCTAGGATAAGCCCAGTGGGCAATGGCAAGGAATATGTTCCTACAGCAATAGCAACAACTCTTGCTCCGTTGCCTACTCGTAGGTCCACTTTGCCCTTGGTCAATGATCTAGCTCTTTGAAGGCCCTGCACATTAGTACAAATGTGAGAAGCACATCCGGTATCTAATACTCAAGAAGAAGAGATAGATAGATTGACTTCTATAACAAAAATACCTGAGGCAGAAGTCTCACTTCTTTTCTTCTTGACTTCCTCCAGGTAGAGTTTGCAGTTCCTCTTCCAATGTCCGGTCTCACCACAGTGGAAGCAGGTCCCTTCATTAGGCGCCCCGCTTTTGGCCTTGGGTGCAGTAGAGTTGGCCTTGCCTTTGACTTAGGTCTTATCCTTGCCTTTGACTTGGGTCTTACCCTTGCCTTTAGGCTTCCATTTGCCTTTGCCCTTTTGCACCATCAGTACATTACTGGTCTTGGTTTTCTTAAGATTGGGTTCAGCAGTTCTCAACATGCTGAGCATCTCAGGCAAAGGCTTGTCAATTTCATTCATGTAATAGTTCATGACAAATTGATTGCACCCTTCCGGCAACGATTGCAGGATAAGATCAGTGGCCAATTCTTGTCCCAGTGGAAATCCTAGCCTTTCAAGGTTCTCGACATACCCAATCATCTTGAGTATGTGAGTTCCGACAGGAGTTCCTTCTTGCATCTTGCATGCAAATAGGGATTTTGACACCTCAAACCGCTCGTGCCTAGCTTGTCCTTGATATAGTTGTTTTAGATGCTCAACCATATCATGTGCATCCATGTTCTCATGTTGCTTCTGAAGCTCAGAGTTCATGGTAGCAAGCATGAGGCATGATACATCGAGTACATCATCCTGATGCTTCTTGTAAGCGTCTTTTTCGGCACGGGTGGCGGTAGTGATGGGTGCTTCTGGAAGAGATTGCTCTAGGATGTACAATTTTTGTTCTTGTTTGAGGACGATCCTCAGGTTTCTGTACCAGTCCAGGAAATTAGCTCCATTGAGCTTGTCCTTCTCAAGGACGGATCGTAGAGAGAGAGTATTTGACGTGTTAGACGACATGGTGATTTACAACAGTAAAATATGCAGAAATAAGTATCATATCTAGTTCATTTAATTAGGCCTTTAATTAAATGATACTCTCACTGAATCATAGGGTTTTGGTAGGGGCTAGTCATGGATGTTGGCAAACTCAATTTGCCTATACTACTAGCTCCAAACCAAATAGCGACTATATTCATGTGGGACAAGATCCATATTATACCTCATCTTGAGTTAGCTTTGGCTAATTGGCCAAGACTCGGTATAATTAGGTAGGCAATATTTTACCAATTACATCTTATGCAACTCTTGGAAACAAAGGGTCAAGATCCACATTACACATCATCTTGAGTTAGCTTTGACTAATCACCCAAGACTTAGTGTAATTGTTTTCTTACCCAATTTCCTCAACTTTTGGGATATGCCTCTAAGTTTCTCAATCTGATTGATTGGACTCAGTTAAGTCTCACCCAAAGTTTGATAGCGGGACATCACAATTGTCCTCTCGCACTCTACTAAGATGAAATGTGTCGCTTTGCTTTGGCAAACCCAACAACAAATGATCGAGGTAGTTTATGAGTATCAAACATTGGTAGGCATATCGAGTTGACTTAATTAAGATAAATATTTATCTAATCATGCATCACATACACATATTGCATATATCAACATATAAGCGGTAAAATGTGACATGGTTATGGCCCATATACTACGATCATCTCAAGCCAATGAGAAGATCGATGGTCAACCTAGGGATAACATCTTCTCCAAGTGCATCCTTTGGCCGTCATATGTCGTTGGCATCCTTCTTGTAACTTCATTCTTTAATGGACACTCCACTACTCATTTTGTACATTACAATTTAAGAAAACTCGAGTTATATTCGAGTCTAAATCTATTTTACAATTAGAGGAAAAATAGAGATAAGGCACGACGCGCAGGCCGTATTATGAATTACATTACAACATGCACATACACACATATACATCCAATCATATTGGGGTTAAGGCCATAACCATGCACCATGTCATCAATCATACACAATAGATCTAGGACATCAATTTCATTATGAGTGCAATATAAAAATCGCTCAAGAGTAGAAACTCCGTTGGTGCATTCTTGCGACAAAAAAATGCATAATCTGTTCACAACAGATTGACGCAACTTCATCAACATTAACACCAAAGGTTATAATATTTTGTCAAGAGCGATCAGACTATAGCACGCTATCATATGAATGATGATGTTATAGCCTTTTAGTTTGATCAACACAAACTTTTGCGTAATGACAAAATATTCACACTATTATATGCAACCCATAAAAAAAAATTGTCCTACTTCTATATCACATATAAAAGTGCATAAAACTTCATACGATCTTTCGCAAGTGGCTCTGATACCACTGTTGGGATCTTCAGGCGACATAAACACAAAAACGCAGCGGAAACAAGATCCCTCGAGCGATCCATGCGAAAGAAAAACTCGTACGAAATCATCTATCTAATAGATCTATCTAAAGCGTATACCTTTGGAGCGTGCCCTTACGTTTATCCCGCTCGTCCAAGCGCCGCCGGATCTCTTGCACGTTCAAGTGTCCGTGCCTCTATTCGTATCCACACGAACACGATATCTCTACTTCGGAGAAGAACTACCTTAGTTGTGCTAGCAACTTGAGGTAGTTCACAAAACACCAAGAACCCAAGATGTGGGTTTCGGCCAAGATGGAGAAGAGAAGGAAGAGGGGAAAGAAAATGAGAAGTTGTCATCCAAATGACAAGGGAAAAACTCTTTTATACTCATATCATGAGAGTTTTTGCCTTTTAAACTTCCCTTCATTAAACATTTTAATGTAACTCTCTAACTTTTCATGTAACACTCTAATGGTGAGAAACTCTCCATCTTCCTCTCTTATTAATTCATTAAACATTTTAATGAATTAATATTTCATCCAAATGTGGTTGAGTCTAATCTAAATAAGTTTAACTCAAATTAGATCTCAATCCATAATCCAATTGGATTCACTTGAGTCTAACTCAATTAATCCAATTCCAATTAAATCTTAGCCAAATCAAGATCAATTAATCTCCGAAGCATCGTGTCCTTAGTGTGTGACCCAATAGGCTCTCGTAACATTGGCAATGTGTCTAAACCAATTTAGACACAAAAGCAATGAGCGGCATCTAGCAATGCATCAATGCTACCAAGTAACAAGAAAGTCGAGATCCGACTTAACCTCCGTGACTATGGAAATGTATGACCTTGTCCTTCTATCCTTGATATCTAGATTGACCAATGAGGCATAGACCGTGTCATCCTCAATCAATCTTGTGTTTCTTGATCCCCGAGTAGACTCACTCAAACAAATGAGCTCAATATCTCATATTGACTCATTTGAGCATGACCATGCGTTTTAGCAGTCCTACTCGATCAAGGGGCCCACAGATATCACTCCCGTCATATGGGAGGGATAGATCCCATCTACATCACTCACATCCTTCCGCATAATTCATTACATACCTAGTGATCGCCTTTATAGTCCACCCTGTTACGGGTGACGTTTGACGATACCAAAGTACATAACTTCTTATGTAGGGAACCGTAGTGAATTCAAGTCTAAGGACTATTCATACCAATAGTCACATGAGAAAGTTTATGACACTCATATGACAATCTTGAAACTTTCTCATGGTGGGTCATTCAGTACACATTCTCCAATGTATACCCATGTGTCAACTTGATATCACATATCCATGACTTGTGAGCTCAAGTCATCAGTTGACCTACATGCTAGTCTCCATGTATTAATATTGTCCTTGAATATTAATACTTGACTAGGAATGATTTAGAGTAGTGTTCTCTATATTATCTCACTATCGATTCAACCAATCGATATAATGTAGATAAGAACCTACTACCCAAGGACATTATTATACTTAGTTATTTGGCACAAATACAAAGTAAGTATAATAACCAAACATGCCTTTATTAATGATAGAATATGATACAAAAATGTCCCCAGTCAATCATCACATCCCCAGTCAATCATCACATAATTGACTCTAGGACTCCTACTAACAGATCTATTCACCATCCTCACCCATGCCCTCCCCCAAAAAAAAGGTGTATGCCTTCGCCAAAACTAAATCTGTATACCCTACCTCACAAGTATATGGTCTCCCCTTAGACAAAATATGGAGAAGCCCTCTAAATGCCCTATCAATTTATAGTCTCACCCACTGAAATAAAGTGTAAATCAAAGTGGCCCCACCCCCACAAACACAAAATGTGAGACCCCCTCACTACTACTACAACTAATATATGATCCCTCTGTCAACTTCCACATAAATTTATCGAAGGAGGTGAAAGTCCGACTGACTGAACTATAGTGTTTTAATGTGGCCATGTCAACATGCCTTTTCTTTGGTCAAAACTTCTCGTTAGCAATCAAAGAAGAGATGCGTCCTGGTCATGAATCTTCGATGTGATCTAGGTGTTGCCTTACATTGAATGTTGCCGTGCTTATTTAATGCAAAATTAACCTTGATCTTTGAGTTGGGCGAGTGGTGGTTGTACCATTCCAATGTCATGTTCATCAATGTACTTTGATTGATAGAGGGGATTGAGGAGTCATCCGAGTCACCCACATTAATAAGATTGTCTTGATCCTTGTGCTAAATCTGACGACGTAGGAGTCAGCTTGCCTTTTTAACTAAGGGATTGAACGGTTAAGGTCGAGCAATGAAAAGTATATAAAGTTAGAGTGGCACCACTGTCTTCACCTCCTTCATTTGTGCCTCCTTCGTCGCGAGCGTTCTTGTCAGTGAGATAGCTATCACTGACGTTGCCATAAGTCCTTGCTCAATTTCTTTTCCCCTTTTCCTTTCTTCCCTTCTCATTCCTTCCCTATTTGTTATTGGGATTATGACCGTTAGAGAACTGTCAAGCCTCTAGGATGAGTCTATGCAATTGACTTTTACTAGAGAAAATCGCAATGAGATGAGGGCATCGGTATCCCTCACGATCATAGGATTCTGGTGTCGAGACCAGACAAACACACTCATCAACCATTGGTTGGCTTCACCACTTTTTTCCATAGCCAACTGGTCATTGGTCTTCGTTTTATAATCCCCGAGTTCTTCTAAGACATTTTCGATATCCCACTTCATCAATTATCCCCTAATTCCTTCTGCATTCTCTATGGAGTTGTCTGTTGATGCAGTCTGACCCTGATTGTTGTTTTGGTGTTGACACCGATTTTAGTTTAGGTTGATGAGATGATTATGATTAAGTCTTGGTCATGGACTAGGCATACCTAGTGGGACTAGGTTGGATGAAATCCTAGCTTGGAGGGCTAGGTGTTGGAAAATCCTAACCTGGAGGGTTAGGTGTGGAAAATCCTAGCTTGGAGGGCTAGGTGTTGGAAAATCCTAACCTGGAGGGTTAGGTGTGGAAAAATCCTAGCTTGGAGGGCTAGGTGTTGGAAAATCCTAACTTGGAGGGTTAGGTGTGGAAAAATCCTAGCTTGGAGGGCTAGGTGTTGGAAAATCCTAATCTGAAGGTTTAAGTGTGGAAAATCCTAGCTTGGAGGGCTAGGTATGGAAAAGTCCTAACCTGGAGGGTTAGGTGTATGAAATCTCGGCTTGGAGGGCCAGATCCTATCTTGGAGGGCTAGGTTGATGAAATCTCAGCTTGGAGGGCCAGGTCCTAGCTTGGAGGGCTAGGTTGAAGTCCCAGTGAGTGAAGCTGGGCATGGAGTCTTGGTCCGAGGGATCAAGCATGAGTCGGAGATGGGTCGGAGGCTGGTTCTCTTGACTTAGAGTGGGTTTGGCCTTGCCCCGGATCAGTCTGGTGACCGATCAGGGAAGTTGGCATGAAGTTCCCTCTTGGATCGGTTTGGTGACCGATCCAGCGATGTCAGATCGGTCTGGTGACCGATCAGGGAGCTTCCAGTAACTTTGGCAAACCTACTGATCGGCTCCTGATCGGTCTGGTGACCGATCAGGGAGAAACTGTGACCGATCAAACTGAACGATCAACTGTCGCGAGGTTTCTCACCCTGACCGATCAGGCTGGAGCCTGATCGGTCTGAGATCAGCCTGATCGGTCTGAGATTAGCCTGATCGGTCTGAGATTAGCCTGATCGGTCTGGTGACCGATCGGCCAGTGGATCCCAGGCGGAATTGTGGCAAGCTGATTTGTGGATCGGTTTGGTGACCGATCTGGTGACCGGTCAGGGTGACCGATCATACGAGCTTGCGATCCCAAGTTTCTCACTGGGGACCGATCAGGTTGGAGCCTGATCGATCTGGGATAGTCCTGATCGGTCCGGTGACCGATCACTTTAATTCAAACGCGCTGTCAGACGCTCTGATCGCGCCTGCTTTCACTGATACGCTACTGATGTCACTTTGATCTTCTCTGCTATTACTGATATAAGTTTGATTTCATTTGCTAAACCTCTGATTGAGTGTGCAGGTGACAGGGATGGATTCAAACATTCAAGGAGAGTCAATAGAGGCCTTTCCTTGGAGCAGGTTTGTCCATTTGCCATCTCAGGTTGCAACGGGTGTTGGCTGCTGATTGGAGCTGCTGACTGGAGCTAGTCTAAGGGAAACTCAGAGAGTCCAGGTGAGCTCAGTGGTAGGCTGGGTGTTGCAGGTGAGCAGCTGGAGGCTGCAGTGAGATGGCGGTGACCTGGTGATCAGAGAGCTAGGACTTAAGGCTTGGTAGCAAACAAGTCTCAGTTAAAAAAAATGAAGTTCTCCACGCTGTGCTTGTGCTTGTGCGATCTGTTGTTGTTGGGACCGGGTGCATGTTGACAAGGATACGGGTTCGTAAAATTTTAATTTTTTACATGCAGCGGAAGAATTAGCATAAAATAATTTCTCAAATTATTTTAACCACGTATCTAGCATGCAACCTTATGATGTGTGGACATGATCATAAATTAAAATCTTGCGGAAAAGTAAACTAATTTACTTAGTACCTCGCGTAACTCGAAGTAAGGGACGAGATCCAACCGTAGCATCCCTTGGAAGCTCCGCCTCTATTCGCGTCCACGCCGAGTTCTCTTCGGGATGACTTCGCAAAGTCACGAGTTTTGTGCCGACGAGAACTACTAGATTCTCTAAAGGCACAACTAGAAGATCAAGAGAGAAGAAAGGAAACTAACCACCAAGTAACGTAATCAAAATTCCGGAAAGGAAGGAGTTGCGACCCGCTTCTTCTTCTTCTTCTTTGGCTCCTCCTTGGTTGTTGTTGCTCATGCCAACCCTTGAAGGGGAGATGGTGCGCCGGCCCTAATGGGAGCAAGGGGTGCCGACCCTTGGATGAACAAGGGGCGTCGGCCCTAAGGGGAAGAGAAAGGGAGAGAATGAGAGAGAGGGAGAGAGTTAATCTCTTGATTACTCTATTGATTGGAATTCAAGGCTTGCCTTTGGTTCCTTTATATAGTAGCCTCTCCCTTGCCAAGTTTCCCTCTTAACAGAATTTTCATAAGAAATTTATCCTATAAATTCTCTTATGAATTATTCTGTTTAAGTCAAGTTTTATTATAACTAACTTTATAATAAAACAAATACTTCTCTCTTTTAATTATGGAATAAAATTTGTATAAAATTTTCTAAATTTTTCTTATCATGGAAAAATCAATTCATAATTGATTTTATAAAATAAAATTAAACCATTTAAAGTTTATTTTAATCTCCATAAAAAGAATAACTTTAATATATAAATTTTTCTTTATCATGGAAAAATCAATTCATAATTAATTTTATAAAATAAAATAAATCAATCCATGGTTCATTTTAATTTCCATAAAAAGAATAAATTTATGATATAAATTTTTCTTATCATGGAAAAATCAATTCATAATTGATTTTATAAAATAAAAATAAACCATTTAAAGTTTATTTTAATTTCCATGAAAACAAATTTATTTATCCATAATTTTATAAAACAAATCGCGCTAGATTTATTTTATTAATTAAACCAAATAAATTGGTTTTTCCCCTTTGTATTGGCCGGCCAAACCAAGAGGGTGGACACCCTCTTTGGCCGGCCAAACCGAGCCGAACCCATCGTGAATTAAACTCATTTAATTCGCCCAATAAGCCTTCAAAAGACTTAGCCATTTTTAGCTTCCGTTGCGCCTCTGATAAATTCAGATTCGACTTATTTCTCTTGATCGGAAAATCCAATTTTCAACTCGTTTTAAATCCCTCGGATTACTCGTAGTGCGTGTGACTAAATAGGCTTTCGATTTATGTTGGCCGTCTATAATCAACCAATTATAGAACAATCATGAGTGACACCTAGTAGTACATCATGACCCCCAATTAATCGAAAGATCAACGGTTGACCTCAGAAATATTTCTGAAACCCTTCAGCAGCTCTAATGAATCATGCCCCATTCCCTTCACCATCTTATACCCACTTGGTTCAGGACATGGTCTGTTTGTGTCAGTCCCCACTAGACTGACTACGTCACACCTAGCCCAAGTAGTGTCTTTCTCGTCCTTTGGATTTCTAATTACTCTCATGTATTTAGGAGACTCATACTCTAAGCATGATATGCTCTGGCCAGAGGCTTTGAGTAACAATCCGACGATAGGCCTGGGTATACATCTCCTCGCAAGGAGTGGTGAATCCTTTGTAGGCTGTTCAAATATCTTCGGGCACTTCGGCTTATACCCAATCATCCTGGGTCCACACCTCCTTGGAGATGCTTGCTTAAGATGTTAAAGTATAAGTCTCCATGACCAAGATGACTTGAACACCGCAAGTCAAAGGAACATCGCACTTAAGCTGCAGTAAGAACTTCATTGATATATCTATATAGATTACCATATGAAGTTTTACAGCTAGTCACTCCTATGAACTAGTTCCCTTAACTAGCATCCATGTTTATCTCCGGACATCCCAATGTCACCAGCCATTGAGAATCAGCTGATTAGAGAATAACCCATGCTTGTCTCAACAGAATTGATAGTGTCCGTTTTTATCAATTCATCGACTAGGGATATTTTCAATACTTCACATTTGCACATGTAGAGATAATCACTAGTTGTGATCCTATCACAAATTCTCTTATGCTGTGAATTGTATTGCGGACATTTAGTAGATGAGTTTAAGATCCCAATCAAATACACTAACATGTATACTCAAATAGTGAATTATCATTTATTAAAATAAATGTTTACAATCATAAGGCGATTGCCTTAGGACACTTCTCTCATATCACTAACAAACTCCCACTTGGCCTAATGCCAATCGCTACGGTATCCAATACCACAGGCTCTAACATGACCCTCAAACTTGCTCTGAGGTAAGACCTTAGTTAAAGGATCCGCTAAATTCCTTTCAGTGGGAATTTTCTCAATTTGTATGTCATTCCTACTTATAATCTCTCTGATCAGATGATAATGGTGAAGCACGTGTTTGGATCGCTGATGAGACCTTGGTTCCTTTGCTTGTGCAATAGCTCCATTGTTGTCGCAGTAAACCGGCACTGCTTCATCAATGGTTGGAACCATACCAAGTTCGGAGACGAACTTCTTGATCCAGACTGCTTCCTTTGCTGCTTCCGAAGCTGCGATATATTCCGCTTCCGTGGTAGAATCCGCTATGGTGTCTTGTTTGGAACTTTTCCAACTTACTGCGCCTCCATTCAAAGTAAATACGTATCCAGACTGAGATTTGGAGTCATCCTTATCTGTCTGGAAACTGGCATCTGTATACCCACGTATTACCATATCTCCTTCTCCATATATTAGGAACACATCCTTAGTTATTCTTAAGTACTTAAGGATTGTCTTAACAGCCGCCCAATGATCCATTCCTGGATCCGACTGGTATCTGCTTGTGACACTCAAAGCATACGATACATCGGGCCTTGTACATAACATAGCATACATGATAGATCCTATCGCGGATGCATAAGGAATCTTATTCATGCAAATCCTCTCGTCTTCTGTGTGCGGACACATAGACTTTGAAAGGTTGATCCCATGCCTGATGGGAAGGTAACCTTTCTTGGATTCCGACATGCTAAACCTTTTTAGCACTCGGTCTATATATGTAGACTGCGAAAGACCAAGCAACCGTTTTGATCTATCTCTTTAGATTCTAATCCCAAGGATATAGGTTGCTTCTCCCATGTCTTTCATGGTGAAAGTTTTGGACAACCAAATTTTAACTGTCTGTAAGACTGATAGATCGTTTCCTATAAGTAATATGTCATCGACATATAATACTAGGAATACGACTGCACTCCCACTAACCTTCTTGTACACACAAGGTTCGTCAGGATTTTGTGAGAAGTCAAACTCTTTGATTGTCTCATCAAAACGGATGTTCCAGCTCCTGGATGCTTGCTTCAGTCCATATATGGATCGTCGAAGCTTGCATACTTTGGTTTTATCAACCGATATGAAACCTTCAGGTTGTATCATGTATACATCCTCAAGCAGGTTTCCTTTAAGGAAAGCTGTTTTCATATCCATTTGCCATATCTCATAATCATAATGAGCTGCTATGGCTAGGAGCATCCGAATGGATTTAAGCATAGCTACTGGCGAATAGGTTTCGTCATAATCAATTCCTTGCTTCTGACGATATCCTTTTGCCACTAATCTAGTCTTAAAGGTAACAACATTACCTTCCATGTCGGTTTTCTTCTTGAAAACCCACTTGCACCCTATGGGCTTAATCCCTTCAGGTGGGTTAACCAAGTCCCATACATGGTTTTCGTACATGGAATCCATTTCCGACTTCATGGCTTCAAGCCATTTGTCCCTTTCTGAATTTTTCAGAACATCTTCATAACTGATAGGTTCGTCATCGCTTATGAGTAACACGTCGTTCAATTCACTTATGAGAAATCCGTATCTCTCTGGAATATTGCATGTCCTATCAGATCTATGAAGAGGTGGTGTAGTTTTAGGTTCAACTGATAGCTCATCATTATGAGTTATTGGCTGTGGGTCTAGACTAGGTGTCTCTGTAATGTCTATTGGAGTTTCTTGAACTTTATCAAGTTCAATGCCACTCCCACTGTTTTCTTGTAAAAGAAATTCTTTTTCCAAAAATACAACATGCCTTGAAATAAACACCTTTTGTTCCAAGGGATGATAGAATTGGTAACCCTTCGTTTCCTTAGGGTATCCAATAAATAGACATTTATCAGACTTAGCATCCAATTTGTCTGATACAATCCACTTCACATAAGCAGGACAACCCCATATCTTAAGGTGAGTTATGTGGGGTTTCTTACTATTCCATGTCTCATATGGAGTAGTAGAGACTACCTTGGTCGGGACTCTGTTTAGCAAGTAAACAGCTGTCTTAAGTGCATAACCCCAAAAGGATTTTGGAAGAGTTGCATGATTCATCATTGACCTAACCATGTCCATCAAGGTTCGGTTGCGCCTGTCAGATACACCATTATGCTGTGGTGTATACGGCGGAGTCCATTGGGACAATATTCCATTGTCCCTAAGATAATCTTCAAACTCTTGACTTAAGTATTCACCACCCCGATCGGATCGAAGTATCTTAATACTTTTGCCAAGCTGTTTCTCTACTTCATTTCTGAACTCTTTGAATTTCTTAAAAGTTTCAGATTTGTGTTTCATCAAGAACACATACCCGAATCGTGAGTGATCCTCAATAAAGGTGATGAAGTAGCTATAGCCTCCTTGTGCAAGAGTTGACATTGGTCCACATACATCAGTATGTATTAGATCAAGCAATTCTCCCACTGGATTACCTTTTCCAGAAAAGGGTAATTTGGTCATCTTGCCTTTTAAGCATGATTCACATGTATCAAATGAACCGGGTTCAAATGATTCCAGAATTCCACATCGGTGTAATTCGGTCATGCGTTTCTTACTTACATGGCCAAGACAGCAATGCCAAGTGTAGGAGTCTATTCGATTATCTGTTCGAGCACGTTTGTTGCTAACTTCGATATTCAAAACGTCACTAGATAAATCTAACGTGTAGATGCCATTGCACAAAGTTCCATTCCTATAAAGAACGTCATTTAAAGTTATGTAACAACAATTGTTACTAAAAGTTAAATGATAACCCTTTTCATTCAAATATGAAATAGATACAATGTTCTTTATTAACGAAGGAACAAAATAACAATTATCCAATTCTAAAACACGTCCAGTGGGGAGCTTTAGCAAATATGTTCCGATGGCAACAGTAGCAATCTTTGCTCCATTTCCAACTCGCAAATCCGCTTCTCCTTTGACGAGTCTTCTTCTATTTCTTAGCCCTTGTATGTCATTACATATATGTGAGCTACACCCAGTATCAAGTACCCATGTGTTTGAGGAAATAGAGTGACATTCAATAACGAAGATACTTGAAGAGGATGGGGCATCGGATGCCTTCTCTTTCAAGGACTCAAGATAAACCTTGCAGTTTCTTCGCCAGTGACCCTCCTTGCCACAGTGATGGCAAGTGCCTTTTAGGGTATTTTCAATCTTTTTGGCCTTTTTCTTCTTTCCCTTATTCTGTTCTTTGGCCTTCCTCTTTGAACCTTTCTTCAAGGAACCAACTAACAGTACCGTCTTTTGATCCTGCTTCTCCCTCATCCGAATCTGAGTCTGAATCCGAGGAGGATGGCAGCGACTCTTCTTCCTCCGAGATGACCAATTTCGTTAGAAGGATGATGAGGAAGGGTCGACGCTTCAAGGGTAAAGGTAACCCAAGTGAAGTTAAACTTGATAAGAATAATATTACTTGCTTTGAATGTAGTAAGAAAGGGCATTTCAAGAAGGACTGTCCAAAGCTCAAGAAGAAGGAGGAAAAGTCAAAGAAGAAGAAGAAGGCCTTCAAGGCCACTTGGGATGAATCCTCATCTAGCTCATCCGATAAAGAGAAGGAGGAGAAGAGTACACGGCATGTGGCACTCATGGCAATTGAGGGTGAAGAAAGCAGTGATGAATCCTCTGACTCCTCAAACGCGACTTCATCATCTTCGGATGATGAAGAGGTAATCACTCCCGAACTTGAAAAATGCTATAGAGCTATTGCATGCTTAACCAATATGTTGAAAAAGTCAAAAATTAAAGTTAAATCATTGCAATTAGAAGTTGAACAATTGAAATCCTTTAAGGATGAGGATGTAGATGATTTACATGTAGAGATGTTAGAGGATGAGATTAAGTCTTTGAAAATTGAAGTTGAACATTTGAAGTCCTCTAGGGATGAGGATGTTGATGATTTGCTTGTTGAATTGTTAGAAAATGAGAACAAATCATTGAAGAGTGAAGTTGAGAGACTCAAGAGTATTCTTGAGAAGTTCTCAACAAGCTCAAAGACCTTAGACATGATCTTGAATGCCCAAAGGGTAGTCTACAATAGGGCCGATATTGGTTACCGACCCAAAGAACCATCATTTGTGTCCTTAATGTCTAGGACTGATGTTAGACAATGTAAGACACCTAGAGTCCAAAGAAAAGTTGTCAAGGCATGGGTACCTAAGTCTTGTTTAGTAGGTGCTTTAGGTCCCAAGGTGTGGGTACCTAAAACTTCTATTTTTCGAATTGTGTAGGTTATGATTGAGGGGGAGCATCTATCAACTTGGTTCATTGATAGTGGATGCTCCACATACATGACCGGGGATATATCTTTGTTTACCACACTTCAAAGAAAAAGTAGAGGTAATGTTTCATTTGGTTACAATGGTAGTCTTAAGGTCATAGGATTAGGAGACATTCAAATATCCGAATGTCTTAGGATTAAGAATGTTCTTCTAGTCAAGGGGATGACATTTAATCTCCTAAGTGTCAGTCAATTGTGTGATGCGGGTTACACAATTGATTTTCAATCAAGTCAATATCTGGTTAGACAACATGACAATGTTGACACGGTACCAGTAGGAAAAAGAGTAGATAACATTTACCAATTTTCCTTTAAAAGTGCTATTAATACTTTTTCTAAGTGTCTCATGTCAAAAGAAGAGGAGTCCACCCTTTGGCACCGGAGACTAGCACACATGAACATGAAGAATATCCGAAAGTTGGCCAACAATGAACTAGTCCGTGGCTTACCAAGCATCAAGTATGAAAAGAACAAACTTTGTGATGCATGTCAAATGGGTAAGCAAACAAAATCTGCACATAAAGGTAAAAGCGCTGTAAGTCCGTGGCTTACTTCGTATGGATTTGTTTGATTGTAGCACTATCATATCATTGAATGGAAGTAGATATTGTTTTGTTATCATTGATGATTTTACTAGATATACATGGACTTATTTTCTTAAATATAAGGACCAAACCTTAGATGTTTTCATTTCTTTTTTAGAAGAGTTGAAAATGAAAAATCATCAACTATTAAGACAATAAGAAGTGATCATGGAGGTGAATTTCAAAACCAACGATTTTTAGAGTTTTGTCAAAATAGAGGGTATAGACACGAGTTCTCTACTCCTACAACACCACAACAAAATGGTGTTGTAAAGAGGAAGAACCGGGTCTTACAAGAGGTTGCGCGAAGCATGCTTAATGAGTACTCATTACCGAGTTACTTATGGGCTGAAGCTGTAAATACAGCTTGCTATGTGCAGAACCGAGTCCTCATCCATAGGTTCTTAGGTAAGACTCCCCATGAACTTTGGTTTGGAAAACCACCTACGGTTAAACATCGTAGGGTGTTTGGCTGTAAGGTGTTTATTTTAAACACCAATGACCATCTTGGAAAGTTCACGGCAAAAGCTGATGAAGGGATACTGGTCGGGTACTCAGTTAGCAAAGCCTACCGAGTCTACAATAAGAAATCTAGATTGGTTGAAGAGTCTTCTGATGTTGTCTTTGAAGAAATTCCAAAAGCCAATGGACAACCAGAAGATGAAGTCCAATTCGAACTTAGGAGACTAAGTTTGAATGAAAGTCCAAATGTTGTAAATGATGGTGATGAGTCTGATGACGGTGCCGGATCCTGAGGCTGACCAGGTGTCTAGTGAAACCATTCAAGAAACACCACCAACACCAAGGACAACTAGGTTAGCCTCTAGTCATCCCCCAGACTAAATTGTTGGAGACATTCATCATCGGGTTAGGACTAGATCATTCTTTAGGAATGAGGCTAATGAAGTTGCCCTAATTTTCGAAATTGAATCTAGAAAAATTGACGAGGCATTAAATGATCCCGACTGGATCATTGCAATGCAAGATGAACTAGGTTAATTCGAAAGAAGTCAAGTGTGGGACTTAGTCCCTAGACCTAAGAAGACCACCATCATTGGAACCAAATGGGTCTTCAAAAATAAACTAAACCATAAGGGAGAAATCATAAGAAACAAGGCACGCTTAGTAGCCAAGGGCTACAGTCAAGTTGAAGGCCTTGATTATGATGAGACATATGCTCTCGTGCCACGATTAGAGTCCATCCGATTTATGCTTGCATTTGCAGCACATCGGGGTTTCAAGTTGTATCAAATGGATGTCAAATCGGCTTTTCTAAATGGTTTAATAAGGGAAGAGGTCTATGTCGAACAACCTCCAGGGTTTGAGAGTACCGAATTCCCAAACTACGTATTTAAGCTCAAGAAGGCACTTTATGGCCTTAAACAAGCACCCCGAGCTTGGTATGAGCGATTGTCGACGTTCCTAATTGAAAAAGGCTTTGTTAGAGGCCAAATAGACCCTACACTGTTTCTACGTAGAGATGGTGACAATATATTTGTGGCCCAAGTATATGTCGATGACATAATTTGTGGTTCAAACAACAAGGGCTATTTAAATGAGTTTATTGGACACATGGAGAGTGAATTTGAAATGAGTCTAGTGGGAGAGTTGACTTTCTTCCTTGGACTTGAAATCAAACAAACCCGAGATAGGATCCATGTGCACCAATCAAAGTATACTCAAGAGATGCTTCCAAAATTCAACATGAGTGATTCAAAAGAGGTAACCACTCCCATGGCTACAAACACAAGATTAGACAATGATGAGAGTGGTAAGCCTGTTGATTTGACTCAATATCGAAGCATGATAGGTAGTCTGCTATACCTCACAGCTAGTCGACATGATATTCTTTTTGCTGTGGATATGTGCGCCAGGTATCAAGTATGTGCCAAGGAATCTCATTTAATTGCTGTTAAGAGAATTTTGAGATATCTTAAGGGCACAATCGGAGTTGGTCTTTGGTACCCCCGTACCGAATCTTTTGACCTAATTGGCTACATCGATTCCGACTATGCTGGATGTAAGTTGAACCGGAAAAGCACAAGTGGGGGTTGCCAATTTTTAGGATCATCTCTAGTTAGTTGGTCAAGTCGGAAGCAACATTGTGTTGCTCTCTCCACGACCGAGGCAGAGTATATCGCCATGGGAGAGAGTGTATCACAATTATTGTGGATGATACATACTCTAGAGGACTATGGATTAAGCTATAAGGGTGTGAAAGTGTTGTGTGACAACATTAGCACAATTAACCTAACCAAGAATCCGGTCCATCATTCTAGAACTAAACATATTGAAGTGCGTCACCACTTCATTAGAGATCATGTTGCTAGAGGAGATGTTGTACTCTCATATGTAGAGTCCAAATCAAATTTAGCGGACATTTTCACTAAACCACTCCCCGAAAATGAGTTTAGTTTCTTAAGAAGGGAGTTGGGAATGTGTCGCGTTTCATAGACATCAAAATGCATTCAAAACCCTTCATGATAAATTCGAATTGTTGGGAAACAATTGGGTAACTTGGGGACATCTCACACAAACTATAAGGTTTACCAAAACGTTTTTGTTTACTAGAAATGAGGTGAGATGCTAGGATCAACTAAATTTCTCGAAATGTCATTGCATCCCTTGAGAAATTTAGTTGACGAGATAAAAATAACTTCGGTGACTAAGTATGGGGAAAACCAATGCATAACATATGTGTACTTGGCTCCATGATCATACTTGGATATTCCAATCAAGAAAACTTGATTGGAAACCTTATTTGGATACAAACTTGATTGAAAATTGATTGAATGGATTTGATTGAGTTTGACTCCACATGAGTGGAGCAAAGTGTTTGTAAACCCATAAGGACCTTTGATCCTGGTTCAAGAATCAATTTTACTCAAGGGACCATTTCCAAGATCGATAACTCTCATCAGATCTTGTCCAGAATCACATGGAGGTCTGAAACTGAAAGTTTCAGATCGTATCAGGAAAATTCAGGAAGCATGATCGGTCACCGGACCGATCAGGAGTATGTATGATCGGTCCCTGGATCGATCTGGCACCCTCTGTGGTGATCGGTCCACAGATCGATCAGAGGGGTCACAGAATACATCGCAAAAAATTGACCAAATATTCTGTGTTGGTCTGGATCGGTCCCCGGACCGATCTGACACCCTGTGGTGATCGGTCCACAGACCAATCAGGGGGCTTACGGGAAAACCTCCAAACCTACTGTTCGCTTCCTGATCGATCAGCCGATCGATTAGGAGCCTGCCTGATCGGTCACCCCGACCGATCAGGACCAGGCCAGTCCGATCAGGATGGTGCCTGATCGGTCTGGGCGCTCTCAGATCGAACAGTGATCCGTTCGATCACATTAAATTTCGGTTGGTGGACTGATCCACCAACCTATTAACTTCGCCCAAAACCCCTCATTGCCGAACCCTAGCGCTGAAACTCTCACCTTTTGTGCGTGCGATCGTCTTCCTCTCCTCCTCTTGCGTGCGAGCTTCTATGCGAGTGTGATCTTGCCAAGGTTTCCTACGAGCCCCTCCTTGTCTTCTGCAAGTTTCTTTCTTGTTCAAGGTCATGAGCACATTTCTTGCGCCGTGACCTTTCCCCTGCGCGAGTCCTTCTTCGAGCCTTTAGGATTTTCTCCAACCAACTCGCAAATCGCACCTAAGTAAGCATTTCTATCAGTTTTCCTTACAGATCAGTTCATAGAGTATGTATTTGGGCTAACCATGGTTTTTCTTTTGGTGTTCTTCTATTGTGCCGTGACCCATGTTTTTGTCGTGACCCTTTCCTGCCATGACCTTTCAATTTTACTGATTAAACCTCATCTCACTTGATCAATTCCTTGGGTTATGACTATTTTGTTCAGTGGCTTACCTTGATTATTCTATACCATAACCATTTCTTTATTGATCTTGTGATCCTTCAATATGTGGCTTGATTATCAATTTGTGTCATGATCCTATCGATATTTGATCTTGATCAAATCTATTGCCATGATCAATTCTTCAAAACCATTAGAAAATCAACTAAGGACAAAGAACCCGTGGAGGGAAGCTCAAAGGGCAAAAGCCTTTCATCATCTACACCCCCTTCAAGACCTCCACCACCACCACATACCAGATTTCAAAATATTCATTATGCTCAAGACTTTTAATGGCACACTTTCAAACTCATGCCATGTCGAATGGTGGACCAAAACTACATTTACGAACATTGTCCTACGATACGGCAAATCATTGAATACTATGAACTTCAATCCATTCTTTTCCTTGAGAGGCCAATCAACTTTGATTTGGTCTCTGAATTTTATAATAACATGGTTAGTGGAGAGGGCACGGGGTGGAGGACCCGTGTCGCTAGTGTCGACCTTGATTTTAATCGATCTATTTTCACTGACTTTCTTGGTTGTCGTCGATCAGATAATGACTTTTCCTTCTACCCTTATCTTCCAGATCTTCTACCGGTTCCCTTTGATGGAGTCACCACTGACTCTATCCATGAGTACTTTTTTGATCATCCCAGGTCGAGGGATCTCGGTGAGGTTACCAGTGTCTTCCCTACATTTGCTGCTCTTCGCCTTTCTCCCATTGATTATGTCTTGTTTAAGATTATCACTAACTGTCTCATCCTGTAACGCCCGATTTTTTTTTCATAAAGCGGCGTTACGCTAGCGTACTTAGGGCATGTGAACATTGTAAGGCAACGGAATACTTAAATCTTACACATACATGCACCTAACTATCCTTCCTAACGTGGTGACATGGAACTTAGCATAGTAACATCATACTTAGCATCATAGCATACTTAACATCATATCATACTTAACATCATACCATAAAGTCACCTAAGTAATTCAATAAGCACATAAGTAGCAAACGTAAAGTTTTAGCATAAGACTTGTAAATGTATCTCTTTCTTGGCCAAGTCACTACCACACACATATCCTTGTCCCCCCTGCTGCTTCCCCCTATTGTCCTCTTGTTTGATCTGCGGTACAAGGAAATAAGACTATAAGCACATAGACTTAGTAAGACTCTTTCCTACTCACTAAAACCATTCGTCACTTAAACATAAGCACACAAAACATTAACATAACTTGGTGCTTGGCATGAATCATAAGCATAAGACATCAACCATCCTTAACAATATCTAAACATGGCATACGTATAAACATAAAAACATACTTAACATGGCATGATACATGACATACATATAAACATAAAAACATACTTAACATGGCATGATAGATGGCATACATATAAACATAAAAACATATTTAACATGACATGATACATGACATATATACAAACATAAAAACATACTTAACATGACATGATACATGGCATACATATAAACATAAAACATACTTAACATGACATGATACATGACATATATATAAACATAAAAACATACTTAACATGACATGATTTCTATCATAGCATATGGTCATCTTCTTAACCTAATCATAAACATAAAACTTTTACCATCATGCATAATTCTCAACCATGAAACATAAGCATAAAACATTATTATTTTGGCATAATGCATAGCATGAATGAATGCATGAGTCAAATGCATATACATAAGGATGCTTAACTTTTAAAATCATACTTTTAAATACTTAAACATCATCATAACATCATTGGGGTCCCCGGCTTGTACCACATACATACATCATAAGCGTGCATCCCTAAGTAAATACGAGGTAGCGAGCCCCGACCTACTAGGATAAGGATAGCATAGTCGGTAGTCCCAGAACCGGGGCGTTCTTAAGGTGCTCATCCCTGTTGCACAGCTTCGGTAGTGCCAGAACCGTGGACAGCATAGTCGGTAGTCCAAAACCGGGGCGTTCTTAAGGTACCCATCCCTTGGACCCATACTTCGGTCCGGTACAAGCCCATTCATAAAGTAAAATAACTTCACATGCTTCATTATTCATGGAACATTCATGGCATATTTAAACATAGCATAACTTTGTTACATGAAGCATGACATACATCATACTTGACCTTTCATCGTTCATACTTAATGCATAGCATCATGATGCCCTAAGGCATAAGCATTATCTTCATTCATAAACATGGCATGCTTACATAAATATCATTCTTGTTCATAGTACTTGCATAATCATGGTGCATAAGGTAAGCATTGCATTGTATTCATAGAACATGGCATGTTTACCTAGATCATCATCCTAATTCATAGAGCTTGCATGATCATGATACATAAGGTAAGCATTTCATTATATTCACAAAACATGACATATTCACATAGACCATTATCCTAATTCATCTAACTTGCAAGATCATGATACATAAGATAATCATGACATCTAATATAAACATATCAAACATGAACCATAACACCTAAGGTTAGGGTTAAAGGTAACATAATTTCTACCACATGCTTGAACCTATATATCATAATAAGCCATAAACCATCATTCTTGAAACCCTAACTCCACCTAAACCCCATTTACATGGCTTGGCCGAAACTTGTAAGGGAAAGGTTCAATCATTCAAATGACATGTGAGGTAACATAAGGTAAGGAAAAGACCATACATTACTTATAAAGCCATAGGAAGCTATTAGGGCTCATGCTTAGGGTTAACCCTAACTCCTAGCCCTTCTTCCTAGGGTTGGCCGAAACATAGATGGGCCATGGGTCCATGGAAAATTCATAAAAATTTCCAATTAAACACCTAACACCTTCCATACCATACCATAGGAGCCATTGGAACCTATACTTGCAACAAACCCTAACTCCTTGCCCTATTATCCATCTTGGCCGAAACTTGTAGGGCCTCTAGGCCATGTGAAAATTCACATAAAACATCCTCAACCTCCCTTGTATCATGAGGGTATACAAGATATACACTTGAAGGGTTAGGTCCAACCCTAACCATGGGATCATGGTGGTGGCCGAAAACTCTAAGGGTACTAGGGTACCCCCAAAATTCTCCAAATCATATTTTTAACCTATATTCATCATGAGAAAACATTAGAAAATATGAGAGATATTTTTAACATTATTTTTGAACCCAAACACATGGTGGCCGAAAGTTCAAGGCAAAGATCATGGGTTTTTCTCCACATAAAACCTAAACAAAACTTCATAATATGACAAACATCAAGGGGAACTATCATACCACAGGTGAGGGAGTCTTACCTTAGATTATTTTGATTTTAGACCTTAGATTTGGGAGAAGGATGAAGACATTGTTGCCTTCTAGCCACCTCTAGCCCTTGTAACCTTGAACAAGAACCTTGGGTCTTGAAGATGGAGCCTTCTTGTGGAACATTTCCAAAGGAATTGGGGCTTGTGGGGTTCGGCTAGTAGAGGGAGGAAGAAGGAGAGAAGAGCAAATGACTTGATGGAAGAAGAGAGGAGAAATGTAACTCCTTCCCTTATGCTTTTATGCTACATTAAGGAGGGTAAGTGAAGAGTCATGGTGTCTCTTCTCTTGATGACTCTTCATTTTCCTAAGCCTTAACCAAAATCCACATCATTCCCTCATAGAACTCCCTTGCTAGGTGAATTGGTTAGTGCATGCATGGTAGTACAAGAGGTCCAAGGTTCAATCCTTGGTGCTTGCACTTTATTTTTATTTTATTTTTATTTTATTTTCCATTATTTCTGAAAATTCCCCTAAAATTCACCCATAATCATGCTAATATTTCCAATTACAATCCAAGTAAATTTCTATTAAATTTTGCTCAAAATCTACCAATAACCATGGTACTAAAAAGCCCATATAAGACCCATTAGTACTTAGTTTCTCAATTTAAATGAGAAAATCATGGATTTCTAGGCTAAGGTTCGTACTAATATCTCTAGGTCCCTCGGAAAATTATCTAGACATGTTCATTATTTTAAAGAAAATATTTAAGACAATTTTCCGGGTCGTTACACATCGCTACTACTTCAAAGCACTTAGATGAGATTCACCCATTCCACTGCTTGATGCTCTACGGGATGCATCGACAGTTAGACTTTGATATCGTGACGTCCATCTACTTCTCCATCATCGTCCACAGTCAGATGTACGGCCAGACAGTTTACATGCCATTTGGCCATATCATCACTGCCTGGCTGCAGTCCGTTGGTATCGATGTTTCACAGGGCCGCATTGTACCCATGGTTCGATAGGACTGCCGACTTGATCGTCGCATGTTGGCCCAGTCTGGCATTGTTGTTGGACAACAAGGGTTGAGATGGAAGGATCGGAGAGGTCTGGGGGAGTTACTGGGAGCAGCCCATGACCAGGAGCGGCCCGCTGTTGTAGAGGATTACGATGAGTGGGCTCCTGACCTCCGCTGGCAGGTTGCGGAGCTGGAGTGGACGATGCAACGTGAGTTACATATTTCCTAGCTCTGGCGACAGGAGGTCAGCTCAGAGTTTCGATCTATCGATCGCCGACTTCACAGATTGGAGTCTGATGTTTCTGAGATCTGCTCACTGCAGGAGACATGGTATGAGGAGTGGTACCTGCATACATTTCCTGATGCTTCGCCCTCTAGCAGCACTCCACCAGGGGATTTGATTTATATTGATGATACGTCTGGCGATGATCCTACTGAGCATTGGTGATGACTTGACTTTGCTGTTTCTTTGTGCTATATTTGACTTGACTTAGATGCTATGTGCTGCATCTGCTATAACTGATTGTTATGGATATTTTTACTATACTATGCTTATTGTTGATTTATATAGTTGCTCATATGACTACCATCCTGATGAATGTGTTGCTATGATCATGCTTATGTCTACCATGTCCATATGATACATATGCTTGCTTTGCCATGCTTTACATTTATCATATGTATTTCATATGCTTTCAAAATCATATCAAATCTTTTGATGTTTTGGGACACCCCTAGGGTTGAGGGGGAGTATGTTTAAACTTAACAACCCGTCTACACCCTTTTCGGTGTTTGACAAAGGGGGATAGTGAGGTTGGTTAAGTTTAGGACGATTATGAGTTTAATGGTTGTAGGGGGAGGATCCTGATTCTCCTATAATTTTGAGATTTGAGATTATTGGATTCGAATCCCTAAACATAAAATCGGGTTGTCAAATAACAAAAAGGGGGAGATTGTTGATGCAGTCTAACCCTGATTATTGTTTTGGTGTTGACACCGATTTTAGTTTAGGTTGATGAGATGATTATGATTAAGTCCTGGTCGTGGACTAGGCATACATAGTGGGACTAGGTTGGATGAAATCCTAGCTTGGAGGGCTAGGTGTTGGAAAATCCTAACCTGGAGGGTTAAGTGTGAAAAATCCTAGCTTGGAGGGCTAGATTTTGGAAAATCCTAACTTGGAGGGTTAGGTGTGAAAAAATCCTAGCTTGGAGGGCTAGGTGTTGGAAAATCCTAACTTGGAGGGTTAGGTGTGGAAAAATCCTAGCTTGGAGGGCTAGGTGTTGGAAAATCCTAATCTGAAGGGTTAGGTGTGGAAAATCCTAGCTTGGAGGGCTAGGTGTGGAAAAGTCCTAACCTGGAGGGTTAGGTGTATGAAATCCCGGCTTGGAGAGCCAGGTCCAAGCTTGGAGAGCTAGGTTGATGAAATCCCGGCTTGGAGGTCCAGGTCCTAGCTTGGAGGTCTAGGTTGAAGTCCCAGTGAGTGAAGTTGGGCATGGAGTCTTGGTTCGAGGGATCAAGCACGAGTCGGAGATGGGCCGGAGGCTGGTTCTCTTGACTTAGAGCGGGTTTGGCCTTGCCCGGATCGGTCTGGTAACCGATCAGGGAAGTTGGCACGAAGTTCCCTCTTGGATCGGTCTGGTGACCGATCCAGCGATGTCTGATCGGTCTGGTGACCGATCAGGGAGATTCCAGTAACTTTGGCAAACCTACTGATCGGCTCCTGATCGGTCTGGTGACCGATCAGGGAGAAACCGTGACCGATCAAACTGAACGATCAACTGTCACGAGGTTTCTCAGCATGACCGGTCTGGTGAAAGCAGGCTGGAGCCTGATCGGTCTGAGATCAGCCTGATCGGTCTGGTGACCGATCAGCCAGTGGATCCCAGGCAGAATTGTGGCAAGCTGATTAGTGGATCGGTTTGGTGACCGATCTGGTGACCGGTCAGGGTGACCGATCATACAAGCTTGCAATCCCAAGTTTCTCACTGGGGACTGATCAGGTTGGAGCCTGATCGGTCTGGGATAGTCCTGATCGGTTCGGTGACCGATCACTTTAATTCAAATGCGCTGTCAGACGCTCTGATCGCGCCTGCTTTCACTGATACGCTACTGATGTCACTTTGATCTTCTCTGCTATTATTGATATAATTTTGATTTCATTTGGTAAACCTCTGATTGAGTGTGCATGTGACAGAGATGGATTCAAACACTCAAGGAGAGTCAATGGTGGCCTTTCCTTGGAGCAGGTTTGTCCATTTGCCATCTCAGGTTGCAACGGGCGCTGGCTGCTGACTGGAGCTGCTAACTGGAGCTAGTCTGAGGGAAACTCAGAGAGTCTAGGTGAGCTCAGTGGTAGGCTGGGTGTTGCAGGTGAGCAGCTGGAGGCTGTAGTGAGATGGTGGTGACCTGGTGATCAGAGAGCTGGGACTTAAGGCTTGGTGGCAAACAAGTCTCAATAAAAGAAAAAAACGAAGTTCTCCACGTTGTGCTTGTGCTTGTGCTTGTGCGATCTGTTGTTCCATCATCTTGAGCAAGCAACTGTGATCTTTGAAGCAACCTTCTGTTACTTAGGCACTTGGGAGAAGAGAAACAAGAAGCTTGAGTCCATCAGCGAGAAGACACGAAGAGGAGAGTCTTGCGTGAGATCTGCGCTGGGTGGAGCTCGGAGAAGTTTGCTTGTGCTCTTGTGGTTCTAAGTGCTGAGGAAGATCTTTCTTGTGTTTCCTGAACTTTATACTTTATTATCTTGAAACGCTGTGGAGAGGTTACTCCACCGAGAAGGAGGTTGCATTTTATCCGGTGTTCACCGGGGCTTGATCTGTCGACGATCAAGGGATCGTCCACCTTAAGGGCACGCCAAGGAGTAGGGGCAAGTTATCCCCGAACCTTGTAAATCCTCTTGTTAGCGTTTTGCATTTGTGCTTAGCTAGGTTTTATTTCTGCATACTCTGTTTTCTTTAGCTTCCACTGTGCTACTAACACTTGAGGTGCAAAAAATCGATAAGTGGTAAACTTTAAGTGTCTGGCTACATTCACCCCCCTCTCTAGCCATCCAAGATCCAACATTGTCATCATCTTTCGCGTATACCTAATCCCGTTAAGTCCAATCATATTCCATAATGTTTTCTACCCGAAGTGAATGGAGCTCGGAGTTTTCTTTTTTATGGCAAGGAAGGGTTGTTATTTCCTAGACAAATACCCAACATATCATAAGGCCGAAAGTTTCACTTTTTCTTCATGAAATAATCGACTCCTTTCACCTACTTGACCATTTGGCAAGTAGAGCTCTCAACTCAGCCACCCTTAGGAAAATACAAAATAGAGCTTGCTTATCTAGAAGCCATGGACATTCTGACTGACTCGTGCTTCAACACAATGACCCTAATTGAAGATCAGGACTTGCTCTATCATAGCCAACTTAGTTCGAATGTTGCCACCCTATGGCAATCTCTTGGTAAGATGAGTATCTCTTCTTTTCTTTGTTATATCTATTTGATGTTTGTTTTAATCCAGCTGACACGATATACAACACTTCCATCAACAAGCATGAGAAATGGAACCCAGTAGTAATTGAGGCATTAGTGACTCCAGAGGTCTCGGAGGATGCTTTCAACAGAGTTGAAGGTTCAGATAACCTTCCTCCGCCTCATCCATCTATGGGTTATGGCCTCAAGGCGGAACCCTCAAGCCAAGTGCACAAAGAGATGTAGACCACAGAAGAGACAAATACGATTTTGGAGACTCAACCTCGATCGGAGATTTGACCCTAACTGAAGAAACGAGTTTGCCATAGATCGCCAAGTCGGCCGAGTGAAGCGCCCGAGAATCAATCGGTGCCTTCAAGTCCAGTCATTATACTGGAAGGGCCTGACTTGTTGATCGAGGAAGTCTCGGTTGGTGACTAAGCCAGAGTATCCTTCTTGAAAGGAGGACAATTTTTGAGCCGACTATTCTCGAGCCGGTTGATATCGAATCGATAAGTACTATCGCTGACTACCCATCTGGCTCTGGGCCGATTGCCTCCTCCACGGAGCCAAGGCAAACTGCCAAAGCCAATCTACTTGCTCAAATATGGACAAGTACTTCTTTCGAGGCTTTGAAGGCCCTCGATATGTTGGAGATCAGCAATCGGGCCAACCAGGCAATACTGAATGTATGCATCCAGACTTTACTTAGTTGCCAAAGAAATTGACAACTATTTGTAGTTGCATCTTTGGTCAGCACACTTGGAAATCCACAATCGACTACCCCATTTGCATAGGCGTCTTGAGGAGATGCAGGGGTGAGTGGACAAGATGTAAGCTAGGCTTGCCCTGAAGGATCGTTTAAGGCGTACAGGGGGGGTGAATGCACTTTTTCGATCTTCTCTCCAATCACATGGAGTTCATTGATCACTTCTTTTACCCTTCCATGTAGCTGGCTGACGGTCTCGTTACTCTTCATGGAAAGGGATTGCAGTTGGGCCACCAACAAGTCCTTCTTGGCTCTTCTGGACTCGTTTGACCCCTCGTTCAATTCCACCAATTTATCCCACAGTTCCTTGGAGCTCTTGAACGGCCACACCTTGTTCAGTTGCTCCTTCGAGAGCCCGCACTGCAGTGTGGTGGTGGCCTTGACATTGGATTGCGCCCTTTTCATCACCTCCTTTAACTATGATTTCATCGGTGTTGGGTCTCCTCTTTCATCGACGAGCGCCTCGAAGCCATCTGCAACACTTATCCAGTTTTCAATGTCATTCATAAGGTAGTACTGCATCCTACCTTTCCAGTATGTGAAGTCGTTCCCGTCGAAGAAAGGTGGTCGTGCAGTAGAGTATCCCTCATGAAACACCATTGAATTTGTTCCGGTTGACGGTTAGTTTTTCCGAAACCCACCGGTTCTGATACCAACTGAAGGATCGTTTAAGGCGTGTAGAGGGTGGGGGGTGAATCCACTTTTTCGGATCTTGGATCTCTACAGAATTATTAGCGCAGCGGAAATAATATGCAAAGGAATTAAAACAATGCTAACACTTATCGTTTACTTGGTATCCACCCAGATAGGTGACTAGTTCAAGGATCCACGCCACGAGCATCACTTTCCACTATCGAAAAGTCTCATTAAGGTGGAGAAACCTTTACAACAAGGTCTTCCTCTTTACAGATGCAGAAATACGAGAGAGGAAGTAAGAATCACTCTACAGACGAGCAGCACTTCGACACTGTACGGAACCGTACCGGGCACGTGCAAAAAGGTGCTCCTTTTATAGGTGAACAGGACAGACTCGCAGTCTGTCCAGACCCGCACCAGTCGACTGCCCCAATGGCAGTCGACTGGTCTAACATTAATTGCTAGCCAACGGCTAGTTTCGGGGTATACCAGTCCACTGCCCCATGGGCAGTCGACTGGTCCGAAGCTGCAAACTTTCTGTGGGTTTTGGCAGTCGACTGCCTCATGGCCAGTCGACTGCCCTGTCTCCCAGCTCAGCTCCAGCCACTTCGGACCTTCTCCTTCGCGTATGCCTTCAGGTATGCTCCCTTGGCTTGCCTCTTGAAGTCATCTTCCTCTGGCTCTCGTCCGTCGGATGCGCACGCAAGTCTTCCCTTGACTTGCCTCCATGCCACCTTTCACGTGTGCCCTTGAAGTCCACTTCCTTGCTTGCCCTTGGAGCTCTCCTCCCTCGGCTCTCGTCCCTCGGATATGTCCACCATGTGTGATTCTCCAAGGTCTGCAAACTCAATCACAGACATCAAATACAACATAACACTCTAACCTTAAACATATTCAACCACATACATCAAAATCATGATTTTCCAATCATTTAAGGGCCGATTGCCTCAACAATCTCCCCCTTTTTGATGCGTGGCAATATGTTTTAGTTAGAGATAAATAACAACCACAATAAACAATAGCAAAAGGTAGCAATTGAAAAAAAAGAGACATAGTAACCCTAAGGGTAACCTCCCCCTTAACATATGTCTTCACCCAATTTTCAATTTCAATCATAATTCAAATTAAGTTTCCACTTAACAACAGCAATCATTAAAAATATAAGACATATCAGAACTTAAGAGGTACCTCCCCCTTAATCTATGTCTTCTCCCAATTTTTAACCTTTCAAGGTCTAAGTTAGACAAAATACCTAAAACCATTCATTTTAAGTCAAAATTTTAACTTAAACCACCCATTCTCCCCCTTTGACACCATCAAAATGATTGCCTCAAGCAACCAAACCCTATGGCATCAAGTGTGAGAAAGTTGGATTTCTGAAATTTCTCCCAGTAGCTGAAATTGGTCATGCTAGTCGACTGCCCATGGGGCAGTCGACTGATACGCCATCAGTCTGATTTTTCAGCTTTTCTGCTGAATTTCAGAAACCCCCAGAAAAATTTCAGAAAATTTCAAAAATTGTAAAATTTTGCATACAAGTTTGAACTGATGTACTCTATCAAAGAAAAATATTAGTCCATATAAAATTTTAAACGTGCATGACTTTTGATAAAAATCCAAAAGTTTTGAAAACCACTACATTTTGTATCAAACTTTGAATCCAATTTTGCAATCATGTGACTTTTAAAAACATGGCAAAGTATATAAAACATAAAATAGTTTTCAAGGGTTTAAAATATTCAACTATGATCTTTAGGGCAAAGTGTCCATTGATTAAACACTTGCCTTCCCCATAGTTGGTCTAGTTTTCATATTTTGATACTTCTAATGGTCCAACAATGTGCCACAAGCACAAGTGAGCCAAATGTATCACCCTAATGGATAAAGCACCCTTTTTCAAGACTAATATCACCAAGTTCATTCTAAACTTCCACAAAACACATTCCAAGGCCTCTTCTTAAGGATGTAAACTCCGATTCGGGAAGAGTCTTGGTAAAGATGTCAGCTAGGTTTGACTTTGATTCAACATAGTGTAGCTCTATGTCTCCCCTTGCCACATGGTCTCTAATGAAGTGATGTTTCACTTTAATGTGTTTTGTCCTAGAATGGTGAATCGAATTTTTGGTCAAATTGATTATACTTACATTATCACACAAGACTTTGACCTTGGTGTAATGCAACTCATAATCCTCTAAGGATTGCATGATCCAAAGGAGTTGGAAAACACACCCACCCATTGTCACATATTCCGCCTCCGTTGTTGATAGGGCAACGCATGGTTGCTTCCTACTACTCCAACTAACTAAGGAAGACCCAAGAAATTGACACCCTCCACTAGTGCTCTTCCTATCTAGCTTACAACCCGCATAGTCTGTTAGTAATTGAGAGAAGTGTCCTAAGGCAATCGCCTTATGATTGTAAACATTTATTTTAATAAATGAATATTCACTATTTGAGTATACATATCTGTGTATTTGATTGGAATCTTAAACTCATTTACTGAATGCCCACATTACAATTCACAACATGAGAGAATTTGTGATGAATTCACAACTAGTGATTATCTCTACATGTGCAATTGTGAAGTATTGGAATTATCCCTAGTCGATGAATTGATAAAAAAGGACACTATCAATTCTGTTGAGACTAGCATGGGTTATTCTCTAATCAGCTGATTCTCACTGGCTGGTGACATTGGGATGTCCGGAGATAAACATGAATGCTAGTTAAGGGAACTAGTTCATTGGAGTGACTAGCTGTAAAACTTCATATGGTAATCTACATATAGATATGCCAATGAAGTTCTTACTGCAGCTTAAGTGTGATGTTCCTTTGACTTGCGGTGTTCAAGTCATCTTGGTCATGAATGTAGGATCGGATTGGTCCGGCTAGAGGGGGGTGAATAGACGGTTAAGAATTAAAACAAGAGGGCACTCGTCTTTAAGAAAAACTTGGTTGCAACTTGGTCGTTGCTTCCAAGACGGTTAACGCTCAATCAGAAAATCTCCTTGTGGCGGAGAAGCCTTACAACTGAAGCACACTTAGACTTAAAGAAATTACAGAAAGAATGACTGTTTTTGAATCTAAATCTCTAAGCCTATTTATAGGTTGAGTGATATGATCTTGATCGTTGATACAAGATTGAGTTGCATCTTGATCGTAGATCTAAGATTATCTCAACTAGATTTTAAACTTTAAGTTTTGAATTTAATCGGCTTTAATCCGATTGCTTTGTAAGTCGATCCTTTCGTGATCCATGCTTCAACGGCTCCTTTCAACGCTTCCCTCCACGTGTGGATTTAACAAAGCTTTTAATTAAAAGCTTTTGACCGAGCAAGGGATTGCCCCTTTGAGATAGCCTTTGACCGAGCAATTGAGATAGCCTTTGACCGAGGGGATCGCCCTGTGCATCCTTGTAAAAGAAAAATCAACATAAACTTTAATTAAATTGAATGAAGGATTAAGAACCCAACGTTTTAAAAAAGATTTAATTAAATTGAAACTTTAATTAAAATTTTAAACAACTTTAATTAAAAGAAAGTTTATTTAAAAACTTTAATTAAATTAAAACATTAAATAAAGTTTTAATATAATTAAAACTTTATTATTTTAATTGCAAGTCAAATGTTGACTTGATAAAAGTCAACTTAGTTGACTTTTCGTCAAACCGTCGATTGGATGATTTCCGGCTAACCGGAGTTAGGTTCACCCGAACCCGACTCTGGCCTTTTGCCTCTCGAACGTGCTTCCGCCAGGCTTCTCGTCCCTCGGACGTCGCGCACGTCCTTCTTGGTCCACCGACGTACTCTTCCGCAACTTCCGCGTCCCTCAGATTGCACCGAGCCTGTCGGCTCACTTCCCCGCGCAATCCTTCTCGTCCGCTGCGTCTTACGCTCGACTTCCTCCGTACCTAAGTTCCTGCACACTTAGCAGAGGGATTAAAATCAACAGGACCTAACCTAACTTGGTCGCAATCCTTTTCGTCCGCTGCGTCTTACGCTCGACTTCCTCCGTACCTAAGTTCCTGCACACTTAGCAGAGGGATTAAAATCAACAGGACCTAACCTAACTTGGTTGATCACATCAAAATCAACCGGGGCACCAACAATGAAGACTTATACTTTGACATTTTAAGCAAGCATCTCCAAGGAGGTGTGGACCCAGGATGGTTGGGTATAAGCCGAAGTGCCCGAAGATGTTTGAACAGCCTACAAAAGATTCACCACTCCTTGTGAGGGGATGTATACCCAAGGCCTATCGTCGGATTGTTACTCAAAGCCTCTGGCCAGAGCATGACATGTTCAGAGTATGAGTCTCTGAAATACATGAGAGTAATTAGAATCCATTAGACGAGAAAGACATTACTTGGGCTAGGTGTGACGTAGTCAGCCTAGTGGGGACTGACACATATAGACCGTGTCCTGAACCAAGTGGGTATAAGATGGTGAAGGGAATGAGGCATGACTCATTAAAGCTGCTGAAGGGTTTTAGAATTATTTCTGAGGTCAACCGTTGAACTTTCGATTAATTGGGGATCATGATGTACTACTAGATGCCACTCATGATCGTTCTATAATTGATGAATTATAGACGGCCAACATAAATCGAAAGCCTATTTAGTCACACGCACTACGAGTAATCCGAGGGATTTAAAACGAGTTGAAAATTAGATTTTTCGATCAAGAGAGATAAGTCGAATCTGAATTTATCAGAGACGCATCGGAAGCTTAAAATGGCTAAGTCTTTTGAAAGCTTATTGGACGAATTAAATGAGTTTAATTCGTAAGGTAACGACATTGGTTTGGCCGGCCACAATAAAAGGGAAACCAAATTTATGGTTTAAATTATAAAATAAATCGAGCGTGATTTGCTTTATAAAATTATGGATAAAGAAATTTATATAAAGAAATTTATAGAAATTTATTCTTTTTTATGGAAATTAAAATGAACCATGGATTGGTTTATTTTATTTTATAAAATTAATTATGAATTGATTTTTCCATGATAAGAAAATTTATATAACAAATTTCTTGTAAAATTTTATTCCATAATAAAAGGGGAAACATGGTTGTTTTTATTATAAATTAAATTATAATAAAAACTTGGCATAACGGAATAATTCATAGAAAAATTTATAAGATAAATTTCTTATGAAAAATTTATTCCGTTAAAAAGGAGACTTGGCGATAAAGAGGCTACTATATAAAGGTGCATAGGCAAGGCTTAGAGATCAATTCAAGTGATCAAGGATTCTTGCCTAGCCTCTCTTCCTCTCCTTCTCTCCCTCTCCCTCTTCTAGGGCCGGCTACCCTCTCCTTCTTTTAGGGTCGGCTGCCCTCACCTCCTTTGCCGTGAGCCACCTCCACCAAGAAGGTGCCAAAGAAGAAGAAGAAGCGGGGCGCGACTCCTTCCTTCCTCCCGGGATCATGATTCCGTTTTTCGTTTGGTGGTTAGTTTTCCATCTTTCTCTCTTGATATTCTTGTCGTGCCTTTGGAGAATCTAGTAGTTCTTGTCGGCACGAGACTCGTGGCTTTGCGAAGTCATCCCGAAGAGAACTCGGCGTGGACGCGAATAGAGGCGGAGCTTCCAAGGGACACTACGGTTGGATCTCGTCCCTTTCTACGAGTTACGCGAGGTATTAAGTAAATTAGTTTACTTTCTGCAAAATTTAAATGTATGATCATGTCTCCATAACATAAGGTTGCATGCTAGATACGTGGTTAAAATAATTTGAGAAATTATTTATGCTAAAACTTCCGCTGCACGTAATAAAATTTTAAAAATTACGAACCCGTATCCATGTCAACATGCACCCGGACCCAACATAGTCAGAGTCGGTGTATCCAATTAGATCAACATTAGGGGTTCTAGGATACCAAAGTCCGACATTTAGGGTGCCTTTTACATACCTTAATATTCTCTTGACTACAACTAAATGAGACTCTTTGGCACAAGATTGGTACCTTGCACACACACCTACCGCAAAGAGTATGTCGGGTCTACTAGCGGTTAGGTATAGGAGGCTACCAATCATGCTTCTATATTGCTTAGAGTCTACCATTTTCCCTTCAATATCACTATTCATTTTAACATCGGTTCCTTTGGGTGTAGATGCTACCTTAGCATTTTCTAAACCAAATTTCTTTAACATCTCCTTAGCATATTTTATTTGAAAGACATGTGTCCCTTCATTTGTTTGCTTAACTTGAAGGCCTAAAAAGAAGGTTAACTCTCCTACAAGACTCATTTCAAATTCATCTTCCATACACTTGATGAATTCTTGTAGGAAGTCATTATTTGTTGACCCAAAAATGATATCGTCTACGTAGTCTTGGGCAACAAATATGTCCTTGTCCATAGATTTTAGGAACAATGTAGGGTCAATTGTTCCTCTCCTAAACCCCTTAGACACTAAAAATGAGGAAAGCCTCTCATACCAAGCCCGGGGAGCTTGTTTCAATCCATATAAGGTTTTTCTCAATTTGTAAACGTGTCTTGGATAGTTAGAGTCCTCAAACCCGGGGGGTTGTTCTACATAAACCTCTTCCTTGATGATCCCATTAAGGAATGCCGACTTCACATCCATTTGGTGGAGTATGAAACCCATGTGAGCGGCATAGGCTAGTAGAATTCTAATTGATTCTAACTTAGCTACGGGGGTATAAGTCTCATCATAATCTAGTCCCTCAATTTGGTTAAACCCCCTAGCTACCAATCTAGCCTTGTTCCTAGTGATTTTATCTTGGGCATCTAGTTTGTTCCTAAAGACCCATCTTGTGGTTACAATGGTACAATCAGTGGGCCTTGGAACTAACTCCCAAACTTCACTCATCACAAATTGATTTAGCTCTTCTTGCATGGCTAAAACCCAATCAACATCTCCCAATGCTTCATCAATGGACTTGGGTTCTAATTGAGAGATTAGAGCTATTTGACTAGTTTGATCCCTAAAATAGGACCTAGTCCTTACTCCTTGAGTTACATCACCCACTATTTGGTCAATAGGGTGATCATGGTGATGTCTCAAAGGCCTAGCGGTTGTGGGTTCATTTACTCCTTCTTCCTCATTCTCTAGGGTACTTCTTACTCCCCCTTGATCCTTGCCCTCCAAATGTAGGTCTTGGATTCATTGGGCAAGGGGTTGGACCTCTTCTATATCCTTATCAATTGAAGCCTTTCTTGGGTAGGTACTAGTTGTTTCATCAAATTTGACATTTGAGGACTCCTCAATCACTTTTGTCCTCTTGTTCTACACTCTATAACCCCTACTAGTCAATGAGTACCCTACTAAAATTCCTTCATCGGCTTTAGACTCAAATTTTCTTAGGTCATCTTTGGTGTTTAAGATGTAGACTTTACATCCAAAGACCCTAAAATAGTGGACTTGAGGTACCCTTTCATTCCACAACTCAAAAGGTGTTTTCCCTAGAAACCTATGTACTAATACCCGATTTTGAATATAGCAAGCGGTGTTAACCGCTTCGGCCTAAAAATAGCTAGGAAGAGAGTATGTAGTAAGCATAGTCCTAGTAGCTTCTTGTAGGGCTCGGTTTCTCCTCTTAACTACCCCATTTTGTTGAGGAGTCCTTGGGCATGAAAATTCATGCTTGTACCCATTTTCAGCACAAAATTGTGTGAAACTTACGTTTTGGAACTCCCCACTATGGTCACTCCTAATTTGATTTATTTTGATATGCTTTTCGTTTTCTACCCTCTTGCTAAATCCTATAAAAATCTCTAGGGTATCATCCTTAAGTTTCAAGAAATAAACCCATGTAAATCTAGAGAAATCATCTACTATTACTAGGCAATATTTACTCCCTACAAGTGAGGGAGTACTATGACAATCAAATAAATCTATGTGCAAAAGTTCTAAAGGCAAAGAGGTAGTGGTTAGGGTTTTACCTTTGTGTGATGATTTTGATTGCTTACCCTCTTGGAATGCATCTCACACCTTGGTCTTCTTATACTTGATCGTTGGTAGCCCCTTCACTAACTCTTCCTTTGCCACTCTTGCAATGCTCCTCATGTTGATGTGTCCAAGTCTCCGGTGCCACAACCATCCTTCTTCTTCTTTGGACATGAAACACTTAACAACATTGTTAGTAGCATAAGTAAGATCAAGATAATATAAATTCGCCTCTCTAAATCCTTCTAATATGATAGCACTTGATTCATTATGTCTAATGATGCATTTTCTAGCATGAAATTCAACTCTAAAACCGGCATCACATAATTGAGTCACACTTAATAAATTAAACTTCATATCTTTTATTAAAAGTACCTTATGTATGGAAATGGTGGGAGATACCTCAATTGCGCCCCTACCAATGATTCATAACTTTTCACTGTTCCCAAAGGAGATCGTCCCTTCTCTTAGGTAGCTAATAGTGGTGAACTTGCTCACATCCCCGGTCATGTGTCTTGAGCATCCACTATTTACTATCCACATAGTTGGGGCCTCCTTCACCTTTACCTAAATAACATGGAAAACATACTCTTTTGGTACCCATATCTTTGATCTATAAGCATCATTTAGAAATCTCTTAGGTACCCATGCCTTCTTTGTGGTTCCCCTAACCCCTAGTCTTCTAGATGCACCAATCCTACCGGTAAGTGAGACAAAGGCTACCTCCTTTGTCTTAGGCATATAACCCAACCCGACTTTGTTATACACAACCCTTTGACTGTTGATGATCATATCTAAGTTGCTAGATCCTACTTGAAATTTCCTAAGGGCCTTCGTGAGGTCATCTATCTGTTTCCTTAATTCTCTATTTTCAGCTTCAAGATGTAAAGCATGTGAAGAGGTAGAGCTAGCATGCGAATCATTAAGTTTAGTAGACTCTACTCTAAGCATGACAATTTCTTCCTTTAGATCCTTAACTTTACTTCTAGCCTTAGCTAAGTCCATGTTCGTGCTAGAAATTATTTTCACTAAAGTAGAGGAGGGTAAGCGGTATACCTCACTTACCGAAGCTTCTGACTCTGATGATGAAGTAGAGGAGCTCTCATCTTCACTACTTGAGCTTCGTTCATCGTCCGATGAGTCCGAGTGATCTTGTGCCATAAGAGCAAAGTGGGAGACTTGCTCTTCTTCTTCCTCTGAGGATGAGGAATCATCCCAAGTTGCCTTGAGGTTGGTGGTACCCTTCTCTTTTCCCTTTGATTTCTTCTTGTCACTTTTCTTCTTCTCCTCCTTCTTGTCATCCCTTTTCTTCAATTGAGGACACTTGTTCTTCATATGTCCCTTTTGGTGGCAGTTGTAGCATATTATGTCCTTGGCCTTACCCTTACCTTTGGCCCCTTTCCTAGCATAGGACTTGTTAGATAAACTTTTAAAAGCTCTACGAAATTTTCTTACCATGAACGCCTCTTGATCGCTATCCAAGGAGGCGCTGGATTCTTCTGAATCTGATGAGGATGAGTAGACAACCTTCTTCTTTTCCTTCCTCTTCCTCTTCTCCTTTTCTGCAACAAAAGCAATACCTTTCTCTTTTGCCAAGACATTAGCTTGCTCGTGTAGCTCAAATTCACAGAAAAGATCGTCTAATTTAACAATTGACAAATCCCTCGATACCTTGTATGCATCAACCATGGATGCCCACAAGGTGGTTCTCGGGAAGGCTTGTAAAACATACCTGACAATGCCCCGGTTCTCGATCTTCTCTCCAATCACATGGAGTTCATTGATCACTTCTTTTACCCTTCTATGTAGCTGGCTGACGGTCTCGTTGCTCTTCATGGAAAGGGATTGCAGTTGGGCCACCAACAAGTCCTTCTTGGCTCTTCTGGACTCGTTTAACCCCTCGTTCAATTCCACCAATTTGTCCCACAGTTCCTTGGCGCTCTTGAACGGCCCCACCTTGTTCAGTTGCTCCTTCGAGAGCCCGCACTGCAGTGTGGTGGTGGCCTTGGCATTGGATTGCGCCCTTTTCATCACCTCCTTTGACCATGATCTCATCGGTGTTGGGTCTCCTCTTTTATCGACGGGCGCCTCGAAGCCATCTGCAACATTTATCTAGTTTTCAATGTCATTCATAAGGTAGTACTGCATCCTACCTTTCCAGTATGCGAAGTCGTTCCCATTGAAGAAAGGTGGTCGTGCAGTAGAGTATCCCTCTTGAAACACCATTGACTTTATTCCGGTTGACGGTTAGTTCTTCCGAAACGCACCGGCTCTGATACCAACTGAAGGATCGTTTAAGGCGTGCAAAGGGGGGGTGAATACACTTTTTCGGATCTTGGATCTCTACAGAATTGTTAGCGCAGCGGAAATAATATGTAAAGGAATTAAAACAATGCTAACACTTATCGTTTACTTGGTATCCACCCAGATAGGTGACTAGTTCAAGGATCCACGCCACGAGCATCACTTTCCACTATCGAAAAGTCTCATTAAGGTGGAGAAACCTTTACAACAAGGTCTTCCTCTTTAC
>JAGFNQ010000572.1:158023-172938 GCA_024364735.1 Boesenbergia rotunda | reverse complement strand
AAAGTTAATTTGAATCTTGTACTATTTAGTACCAAGGTTTTCAATGAGTAAGTTAAAAGTTCAACTTCTTTAAGCGGCTTTGCCTAGAAAATGGTTGTTGCTCCAATAAGGCTTCGGCCAAAGAAGGCCACTGTGCCTCGCCATGGCCTGGAAGCCAATTATTGAAGTGTACTTTTAAATTACTACTTGTTAAACTTGGATCTAACACAAGGTCAAGTTAACTTTTCTAATCAAACTCAAAATCATCTCACAAAATCATAGGACTCCCTTGATTGATGACTTAGACCGAGTGAGATGAATAAGGATAACCAAATTTAAATTATTGATTGATAATTCAAATTCAAAAATTCAAATTCAAAAATTAAAATTAAAATTAAAATTCAAAAATTGAAATTCAAAAATTGAAATTCAAATTCAAATTCAAAAATTAAAATTCAAATTAAAATTAAAAGTCAAATTCAAATTCAAACAAAATTCAAATTCAAATAAAAATAAAATTCAAAATCAAAATTAACATAACTCAAATTTAAAATTCAAACTAAAGTTTTTAAATCGTCTTTAATTTTTTTAAATTTCAAAAACTCAACCTAAAATCTAAAACTTTTTACTTAACTGTAGGAAAACAAATGGATCATTGACAGTGGATGCTCCAGACACATGACTGGGGATCCCACCAAATTTACAGAACTCAAGTACAAAAGACTAGGGACCGTTGCTTTTGGAAACAACGGTAAACTTAAGGTAATTGGCCTAGGCAATATTGAACTTGAGTCTGATTTCATAATAACAAATGTATTACTTGTTGAAAATTTCAACTTCAATTTACTAAGCATTAGCCAATTGTGTGACACTGGTTATAAGGTTAGGTTCCTATCCAATGAATGTCTGATCAAACACAATGACAACCCAAACATCACACTTAGAGGACTTAGGCACAATAACATTTATGAAATTAAGTTAACCTGTCCCTTAGAAAATTGCCTCTTAACCCATAAGGATGAGACTTGGCTCTGGCATAGGAGACTTTCACATACTCACTTCAGAAAACTACCTAAACTAAATGGTTTAGTTAGAGGCCTACCAAAGTTATCTAACCTTGAGTCAACCTTATGTAATGCTTGTCAACAAGGAAAACAAACTAGGTCAACCCACAAACCAACTAATCAAACTCAAACCAAGTCAATTCTGGAATTAATTCACCTAGACCTATTTGACTCACATGGGGTTAAATCAATTAATGGGAACCTATACTGCCTAGTAATTATAGATGACTATTCAAGATTTACCTGGGTAAAATTCTTAAAAAATAAAGATGAAACTTTTGATACACTCACTCAATTTTGTAAATTAACGGAAAATGAAAAGGGGGTTAAAATCAAAAGACTTAGGAGCGATAATGGCGGAGAATTCAAAAATCATAAATTTAATCAATTTTGTCTAGAAAAAGGCTACCATCACGAATTCTCTTGCCCTAAAACACCTCAACAAAATGGAGTTGTAGAAAGAAAAAATAGAACACTACAAGAAGCAGCTAGAACAATGCTCAATGAATACAACTTACCTAAATACCTTTGGGCTGAGGCTGTTAGTACAGCTTGTTATGTACAAAATAGAATAACTCTAATTAAAAACCTAGGAAAGACCTCCTTTGAAATCTATTATAACAAACAACCTAACATTAAATACCTTAAAGTATTTGGATGTAAAGTCTATATCTTAAATACTAGAGAACACTTAGGTAAATTTACTTCTAAGGTTGAGGAAGGTATCTTTGTAGGTTATTCCCTTACCAGTAGAGCCTATAGAGTTTATAACAAAACTACCCTAAAAATTGAAGAAACTACAAATGTAAAATTTGATGAAAAATCTGACTCAAATAACTCTGATCAAACCATCTACCAACCAATTGACTTTGTTAGATCCAGTACTGACCCTGATGAAAGGCAAATTGAGGACCAAAATGATGATCTAACTGAACCCACACCTGATACTGAACCTAACCAACCCAGAACTGTACGAGTTAGCTCAGCCCACCCAACTAATCAAATCTTAGGTGATCCAGAACTAAGGGTTCAGACTAGATCAGCTTTTAGGAACCTTAGTCAAATTGCCTTGATTTCAAAAATTGAACCCAAGTCTATAGAAGAGTCTTTACTTGACCCTGATTGGATCATAGCCATGCAGGAAGAGTTAGCCCAATTTGAACGTAGTCAAGTCTGGGACTTAGTACCCCTACCTAAAGGCAAGAAATTTATTGAAACTAAATGGGTCTTTAGGAATAAACTTAACGAACAAGGAGAAACAGTAAGGAATAAGGCTAGGCTAGTAGCTAAGGGGTTTAGCCAAGTAGAAGGTCTTGATTATGATGAAACCTATGCCCCTGTAGCCAGACTTGAATCCATTAGAATGCTCTTAAGTTATGCAGCCCATAAGGGATTTAAGCTTTATCAAATGGATGTTAAGTCAGCCTTCCTAAATGGCCTAATTAAAGAAGAGGTTTATGTAGGTCAACCTCCTGGTTTTGAAAGCTTAGAACACCCTGACTATGTCTTTAGACTTAAGAAAGCCTTATATGGACTTAAGCAAGCCCCTAGGGCCTGGTATGAAAAATTGTCTAACTACTTAGTATCTAAAGGCTTTAACCAAGGCAAAATTGACCCAACACTATTTGTTAAAACTCTAAAAACTGATATTTTTATAGCTCAAGTATATGTAGATGATATAGTATTTGGCTCAACTAACTCAAACTTTTTACAAGATTTTATAACGGTAATGAAAAATGAATTTGAAATGAGTTTAGTAGGTCAATTAACTTTCTTTTTAGGGTTACAAATAAAACAGACTAGTGAGGGTACTTTTGTCTATCAACAAAAATACACTAAAGAATTACTTAGAAAATTTGGAATGGATAGTGCTAAAGAAATTAAGACACCTATGGCTACCAATCAAACTGTAGATAGTGACACAAATGGCAAACCTGTTGACCTTAAGTATTATAGAAGTGCTATAGGTAGCTTACTTTACCTAACTGCAAGTCGACCTGATATTCTCTTTGCAGTTAGTATGTGTGCTAGGTATCAAACATGTGCTAAAGAATCACATCTAACTCTAGTTAAAAGGATATTTAGGTATCTCAAAGGGACAAAAAATTTAGGAATTTGGTACCCTAGAACAGCCCAGTTTGAACTTATTGGATTTTCTGACTCAGATTATGCTGGCTGTAAGTTAGACAGAAAAAGTACCAGTGGTGGATGCCAACTTCTAGGACCCTCACTAGTTAGTTGGTTCAGTAGAAAACAACATTGTGTTGCCTTATCCACCACTGAAGCTGAGTACATAGCAATGGGTGAATGTGTAGCCCAACTACTCTGGATGATGCATACATTAAAAGATTTTAACTTAGATTTTAAGAAAGTCAAAATTTTTATAGATAACCTAAGTTCAATCAATTTAACCAAAAACCCAATCCACCACTCTAGGACCAAACATATAGAAATCAAACACCATTTTGTCAGAGATCATGTAAATAAAGGAGAAATTGAACTTAACCATGTTGAATCTAAGTCTAATCTAGCTGATATATTTACCAAACCACTTCCTGAATCTGAATTTAGCAACTTGAGAAGGTTAATAGGAATGTGTGTTATAGACTAGGACTGACCTGATAAGCTTAAGTTTGTGAGTTTAAAAACACGGATTTTTCAAACTTGTTTTTCAAAGTTTATTATCTTTCAAAATTTAACTTAAACACGGACTTTTCAAATCTGATTTTCAAAACTGGCAGACTTAGCCTAAGCTTGACCCCTAGAATTGCATGAACCTATAGTTTTAGGTAGCCGCATCTCACAAAACACATTAAGATTAACTTGTTTGTGTTTGCAAAAACATAGAACGGTTGTGAGATGCATAGGACTCTGCCTGGACTTCCGAATGCTTAAGTCAGTGCATCACAGTAAGTCTGGGCGTAAAATACCTACGTTATAGTAATCAAGTCAAGTAGTCTTGCACTAAAATCTGAGCTAGACATTATTACTTGACTTGACTAACTCAGTGAACACTACTATCATCTAGATAGTTAGTCAGTAACTAGAGTTAGATATATGAAAAGGGACCACAATCATTACTTGGTCCAGGGGGAGCTGAGGTCAAAATACTTTTTCAAATGTGTTTTGTCAAGTCAAATAATAATGTGTTTTGAAAAAAAAAAAATCCTTTTTGAAAGAAATTTTTTTTGAAAGCTAAGTTAATAGATTTAAGACTAGTTTTTTTCTAACATTTAGCCTATATTTCTACTCCCTTAAAAGTTATTATGCTTATATTCTTTTTGATGAATGACAAAGGGGGAGAGTAGGGTAAAAAGGGTTAGAAAAATTGCAAACAGCATGCTTATTTCACATTTATTTACCAAGTAGGGTAAAAAGGGTTAGAAAATTGCAAACAGCATGCTTATTTCACATTTATTTACCTACCTATGCTTGTGTTATATTGTTTGCATGTTTATGCAAGTTCATATCTGCTATTTTTTTTCTAACTTTAACCTGAGTTGTCAATACATCAAAAAGGGGGAGATTGTTGGTGCAGTTTGCACTAACGGTCAAACTCGGGTTTTGATGTATGACAAAGTGGTTAAAGTTAGGGTTGTTGGTGTTTAACCTCTTTACTAAGTGTGCAGGGTTGAAAGACTTAGGACCAGACACCAGGCTGAAGTCCAGGATGGTTGAGTCCTGGCGGAAAGTCCAGTTGGGTTCGTGGGACCTGACAACTGGCTGAAGACCAAGTTGGTTGAGACTTGGCAGGAAGACCAGGGTGGTTGAGCCTTGGCAGGAAGTCCTGGTGGGTCAAGAAGTTAAGTAAAGCTGCACAAAGGGTAAGTGAGGTAAGTCACTGGAGGAGCGAACCAGTGAGGACGCGTTCCCCGTCAAGGGAACAGTAGGCGTCGGTTCGACCTAGGGCTCCATTTCGGAGAACCAAAGTCAGAACCAAGACAGCCCAGGCTGTATAATCTAACACTTTATTTGCTGTTTTGGACTAACCCTGGATGCAGGACCGAAGGACTGTGTATCTGCAGCTCAGAGAGCCTCAAAGGAGTGAGGCAGTAGCTGAGCTGGGCGCCCCGGATGTTTCGGGCGCCCCCCAGAGTCAAACAAGTCAGCAGACCAAGAAAAGCCCCGACAGCAGCGCTATTCAGGGCGCCCCGCGCATATCGGGCGCCCCGCATGTCGGGCGCCCCGCGTGTCGCGGGCGCCCACTGTGCCACGCAGAATCAGCTGCCGAAGCTCGCCCTCGCGAAGCCAACGAGATGAGGTTTTGACCGGTCAAGGAAGGCGCCCCGAGCGCTTCGGGCGCCCCGGTCAAGGCTGATCCCGAAGATAAAGAGATCAAATGCTTGACCGAGAGGGCTGCGGATCGGGAGCCACGCAGGGGGGCGCCCCGGACGTTTCGGGCGCCCCCAGGGCTATAAATAGAGCCCTCGACCAAGGCTTGACACAACACTTCTTCCAAAGTCTCTAAGTTCTTCTACGCTCGCGCCTTGCTCCGGAATCACTTCACTTCGAGCCGACGACGTCCTGCTGCCCCGAAAGAGTCGACCTACTCCGGACGTCGGTAAAAAGATAATTTTTTTATATATAGTTTATTGCATTTAATTGCTTGAAAGTGTGGGGTTGTCACACTTTCAATTCCTCTGTACTCGCTTACTCTATCGGTGCTTACCGGTAGAGAATATTAGTGGATTGCCCAACGGAAAGGTCCGAGGGACCTGGGCCTTCGAGTAGGAGTCGACGAAGGCTCCGAACGAAGTAAAACTCGTCTGTGTTAGTGTGTTTGTTTTTCGTTTCTTTTGTTTCCGCTGTGCACGCTTTTTAAAGCGCTTTGATTTTTTGAAAAACGCACGTGATTCACCCCCCCTCTCACGTGCATCGATCCTACAGTGTTCCTAATATATGGAGAAGGAGATATGATAATACGTGGGTATACAGATGCCAGTTTCCAGACAGATAAGGATGACTCCAAATCTTAGTCCGGATACGTATTTACTTTGAATGGAGGCGCAATAAGTTGGAAGAGTTCCAAACAAGACACCGTTGCGGATTCTACCACGGAAGCGGAATATATTACAGCTTCGGAAGCAGCAAAGGAAGCAGTCTGGATCAAGAAGTTTGTCTCAGAACTTGGTGTGGTTCCAACCATTGATGAAGTAGTGCCGGTTTACTGCGACAACAATGGAGCTATTGCACAAGCAAAGGAACCAAGGTCTCATCAACGATCCAAACATGTGATTCGCCGCTATCATCTGATCAGAGAGATTATAAGTAGGAATGATATACAAATTGAGAAAATTTCCACTGAAAAGAATTTAGCGGATCCTTTAACTAAGACCTTGCCTCAAAGAAAGTTTGAGGGTCATGTTAGAGCCTGTGGTATTGGATACCGTAGTGATTGGCATTAGGCCATGTGGGAGTTTGTTAGTAATATGAGAGAAGTGTCCTAAGGCATTCGCCTTATGATTGTAATCATTTACTTTAATAAATGAAGATTCACTATTGGAGTATACATGTTAGTGTATTTGATTAAGATTTTAAACTCATTTACTGAATGCCCACAATACAATTCACAGCATGAGAGAATTTGTGATGAATTCACAAATAGTGATTATCTCTACATGTGCAATTGTGAAGTATTAAAATTGTCCCTAGTCGATGAATTGATAAAAATGGACACTATCAATTCTGTTGAGACTAGCATGGGTTATTCTCTAATCAGCTGATTCTCTCTGGCTGGTGACATTGGGATGTCCGGAGATAAACATGAATGCTAGTTAAGGGAACTAGTTCATTGGAGTGACTGGCTGTAAAACTTCATATGGTAGTCTATATATAGACATGTCAGTGAAGTTTTACTGCAGCTTAAGTGCGATGTTCCTTTGACTTGTGGTGTTCAAGTCATCTTGGTCATGGAGACTTATACTTTGACATCTTAAGCAAGCATCTCCAAGGAGGTGTGGACCCAGGATGATTGGGTATAAGCCAAAGTGCCCGAAGATGTTTGAACAACCTACAAAGGATTCACCACTCCTTGCGAGGAGATATATACCCAAGGCCTGTCGTCGGATTGTTACTCGAAGCCTCTGGCCAGAGCATGACATGTTCAGAGTATGGATCTCTTAGATACATGAGAGTAATTAGAATCCGTTGGACGAGAAAATGTTACTTGGGCTAGGTGTGACGTAGTCAGCCTAGTGGGGACTGACACACATAGACCATGTCCTGAACCAAGTGGGTATAAGATGGTGAAGGGAATGAGGCACGATTCATTATAGCTGCTGAAGGGTTTCAGAATCATTTCTGAGGTCAACCGTTGATCTTTCGATTAATTGGGGATCATGATGTACTACTAGGTGCCACTCATGATCGTTCTATGATTGGTGAATTATAGACAACCAACATAAATCGAAAGCCTATTTAGTCACACGCACTACGAGTAATCCGAGGGATTTAAAACGAGTTGAAAATTGGATTTTCCGATCAAGAGAGATAAGTCGAATCTGAATTTTTCAGAGACGCATCGGAAGCATAAAATGGCTAAGTCTTTTGAAGACATATTGGACGAATTAAATGAGTTTAATTCATATGGACTTGGCTTGGGTTTGGCCAGCCAAAGAGGGTCCTCACCCTCTTTGTTTGGCCGACCACATCAAAAGGGAGAACCAAATTGTTTGGTTCAAGTTATAAAATAAACCAAGCGTGGTTTGTTTTATAAAATTATGGATAATATATAAATTTTATAAACCAAGGTTTTGGTTTATTATTTTCATGGAAATTAAAATAAACTTGAATAGTTTATTTTATTTTATAAAATCAATTATGAATTGATTTTCCATGATAAGAAAAATTTATATAATAAATTTCTTATGAAATTTTATTCCATAAAGAAAAGGGAGACATGGTTGTTTTTATTATAAATTAAATTATGATAAAAACTTGGCATGATGGAATAATTCATAGAAAAATTTATATGATAAATTTCTTATGAAAATTTATTTCATAAAAAGGAGACTTGGCGGTTGAGAGGCTACTATATAAAGGAACCAAAGCAAGGCTTGGAAATGAATCCAAGAGATCTAGGAATAAGCCCTCTCTCTCTCTCATTCTCTCCCTCTCCCTTCTCTAGTGTCGCCGGCCCTAGCGGCCCTTGTTGCCGTGAGCCACAACCACCACCGACCTCCTTCTCCGGCGATCAGCCACCTTTGGCCACCAAGAAGCCGCCGCAAGAAGAAGAAGAAGCGGGCGCAACTCCTTTCTTCTTCCCGGAATCTTGATTTCGTTCTTCGTTTGGTGGTTAGTCTTTCCATCTCTCTCTTGGTATTCTTGTCGTGCCTTTGGAGAATCTAGTAGTTCTTGTCGGCACGAAACTCGTGGCTTTGCGAAGTCATCCCGAAGAAAACTCGGCATGGACGCGAATAGAGGCGGAGCTTCCAAGGGACGCTACGATTGGATCTCGCCCCTTTCTTCGAGTTACTCCAGGTAACAAGTAAATTAGTTTACGTTTCTGCAAAATTTTAAATATATGATCATGTCTACGCAACATAAGGTTGAATGCTAGATGTGTGGTTAAATAATTTGAGAAATTATTTATGCTAAATATTCCGCTACACGTAATTATATTTGAAAATTACGAACCCGCATCTATGTCAACATGCACCCAGTCCTAACATAATATGCTTATCAATGTTTAGTACTCACTACTACCTCGATCAATTATAGTCAGGTTTGCTAAAGCAAATTGACTTAATTTATCTTAGCAGAGTGCAACTGGATAATTGTGATATCTGACTATTGAACTTTAGATGCGACTTAACTAAGTTACTTTAATTGGATTGAGAACTTAGAGGCATATAATTAGGTCGTTTTAATATGTCTATCAAAGTTTGGTACTCGTTACTACCTTGATCAATTGTAATTATGTTAGTCAAAGCAAAATGACTCAATTTATCTTGGAGAGTGTGACTAGACAGTTGTGATATCTGATTATTAAACTTGGGTGAGACTTAACTAAGTTACCTTAATTGGATTGATAACTTAGAGACATATCCCATACATTGGGTAAACGAATAAATAATTTTGTTTACCCATCCAAGAGTTGTATATGATGTAATTAATAAATGTTGCCTACCTAAATTATACTAGTTTTCAGCGATTAACCAAAGCTAACTCAAGATTAGATATAATATGGATCTTGTTCCATGTGAATATTGTTGCTATGAGGTATGGAGCTAGTAGTGTGAGTAATCTATGGTTGTCCAAATCCATGACTTGCTCCTACCAAGTTTTAAAATTCAGTGGGAGTATCATTTAATTAAAGGCCTAATTAAATGATTTAGATATTATACTTATTTCTATATTTTTTATTGTAGAACGCTATATCATTAAATACGTCAAATACTCTCTTTCTGTGATCTTTCCTTAAGAAGGATAAGTTTAACGAAGTTAATTTCCTGGATTAGTACAGAAACTTGAGAATTATTCTTAAACAATAACGAAAATTGTACATCCTAAAGAAACCTATTCCTGAAGCACCCGCCGCTACTACTACTCATGTTGAAAAGGATGCTTACAAGAAGCATCAGGATGATACACTGTATGTGTCATGCCTTATGTTTGCTACCATGAACTCTGAACTTCAGAAGCAATATAAGAACATGGATGTATATGATATGGTTGAGCACCTTAAACAACTATATCAAAGGCAAACAATGCACGATAGATTTGAAGTGTCTAATGCTCTATTTGCATGCAAGATGCAAGAAGAAAGTCTTGTAGGATCTCATGTACTCAAAAGGATTGGGTACGTAGAGATCCTTGAAAGATTAGAATTTCCACTGGGCCAAAAATTAACCATTGACTTTATTCTGCAATCGTTGCCAGAAGGGTATAGTAAATTTGTCATGAACTACAACATGAATGAAATTGATAAAGTCATTGCCTGAGATGCTTAGCATATTGAGAACTGCTCAACTCAATTTTAAGATGACTAAGCATAGTTACCATACTAATGATGCAAAAGGGCAAAGGTAAATGGAAGCCCAAAGGTAAGGGTAAGACCCAAGTCAAAGACAAGATCAAGTCTATTGCATTGAAGCCCAAAGGTGGGGTACCTAAGGAAGAAATCTGCTTCCACTGTAGTGAGATCGGACATTGGAAGAGAAACTGTTAACTATACCTGGACGAAGTTAAAAAGAATAGAAGTGAGACTTCTGCCCAGGTATATATATTATAAAAGTCTTATATATTTCTTCTTCATGGGTATTAGATACCGGTTGTTCTTCTCACATTTGTACTAATGTGCAGAGCCTAAGAAAGACTAGATCATTGACAAAGAGTGAAGTGGACCTACGAGTAGGCAATAACACAAGAGTTGTTGCTATAACTGTAGGAATATATTCCTTATCTTTACCCACTGGGATAGTTTTAAAACTTGAGGAGTGCTATTTTGTGTATGCATTAACTAAGAACATTATCTTTGTTTCTTATTTGGACAAAAGGTTTCTCTTTTATCATAAATTACAAATGTTGTTCTATTGTATTGCACATCTTATGAATGGACTCTATGTTTTTGACCTAGAAAACTCAATCTATAATATAAATATCAAACGGTTCAAATCTAATGCTTTGACCCAAATATATCTCTGGCATTGTCTTTTGGGTCACATAAATTAGAGTTGCATATCACGGCTCCATAAGAATGGACTTCTGGACTCATTTGGTTTTGAATCATATGAGGCATGTGAATCCTGTCTTCTAGGCAAGATGACCAAGACTCCTTTTAGTGGACATAGCGAAAGTGCGACTCATTTATTAGGACTTATACATATTGATGTATGTGGCCCTTTCAGTATAGTAGTTAGAGAAGGCTATTAGTACTTCATTACTTTTACTAATGATGCCAGTAGTTACGGCTATGTGTATCTAATGAAACATAAGTCAGAATCCTTTGAAAGGTTTATGGAATTCAAAAATGGAGTGCAAAACCAACTTGGCAAAAGTATTAAGATGGTTTGGTCAGATTGAGGTGGTGAATACCTTCGTCAAGAGTTTCGTGACTATCTGACTGAGTGTGGGATATCTCAACTCACTCCACCAGGAACACCACAGTGGAATGGTGTATCCAAGAAGAAAAATTATACTTTATTAGATATGGTACGATCAATGATGAGTCAGACAAATCTTTCTACTTTCTTCTGGGGATTTGCTCTAGAGACGACTATTTTCACACTTAACCGCGTTCCGTCTAAAGTCGTCATATATACACCATATATGATATAGATTAGGAAGAGTCCCAAGATGTCTTTTATCAAGATTTGGGATTGTGAGATTTACATTCGATGTTAAGTCTCAGAGAAACTATGATCCAAATCAGATAAGAGCTATTTTGTAGGATGTCACAATGAAATAAACGTATGTTACTTTTACAATCCCATACAAGGCAAAATGTTTATCTCTAGAAATGACGTTTTCTGGAACGAGAGTTTATTTCTAGAAGAACTAATGTGAGTAAAATCCTTCTTGAAGAAATTTAAGAGGTAGAAAATAGTGTTGGTGCAGGAAGCACCAGATCGAACCTTATTTTGATATTGGCAAAGGATTCAAAGTTAAGGGTTATTTGTTGTCTAACAATGCTGCTTGAGAGTGCAGGAAACCAAGTCCTAGCGAAGGGATGCTAGGCACCTGACGATGGGCTGTCAGGAACTCAAGACCTGGCGAAGGGCTGCTGGGCAAAAACCAAGTCCTAGCGAAGGGATGCTAGGCACCTGACGATGGGCTGTCAGGAACTCAAGACCTGGCGAAGGGCTGCTGGGCAAAAACCAAGTCCTGGCGAAGGGCTGCTGGGCGAAACTCAAGACCTGGCAAAGGGCTGCCGGGCGAAAGTCCAACTGGAGGATCCGGTTGGCACCAGGTAAATTCTCCCGAGAGGAGTAGGTGAGGACGCGTTCCCCTTGAGGGAACATTAGGCGTCGGTTCGACCTAGGGCTCCATTTTGGAGACCCAAAGTCAGAACCAAGACAGCCAAGGCTGTGTAAAATTAACTTATTAATTGTTGTTTTGGACTAACCCTGGATGCAGGACCGAAGGACTGTGTTTCTGCAGCTCAGAGAGCCTCAAAGGAGTGAGGCCGTAGCTGAGTAGGGCGCCCCGGATGTGTCGGGCGCCCCAGAGTCAACCCAAAGTCAGCAGAGAGGTAAACGCCCCGACAGCAGCGCAATTGGGGGCGCCCCGCGTGTGTCGGGCGCCCCGCATGTCGGGCGCCCCGCGTGTCTCGGGCGCCCACTGTGCCACGCCACTGAAGGCTGCTGCAGCTCACTCTCGCGAAGCCCTGAAGATGACGCTTTGACCGGTCAACCGGGCGCCCCGCGCGCGTCGAGCGCCCCGGTCAAAGCTGATCCCGAAGATGAAGAGATCAGCCTTGACCAGAGGGCTCGCCGGATCAAGAGCCACGTGGGGGGCGCCCCGAGCATGTCGGGCGCCCCCTGCCCTATATAAAGAGGGCCTCGACCCTATTCTTGAACAACCAATTTCTTCGACAATTCTACGCTCTTCCGCTTCCACGACACGCTCCAGAAAGCTGCCAACTCAAGCCGACGACGTCCCGCTGCTCCAGAACTTCAATCTTCACCGGACGTCGGTAACAAGAGTTGTATTTAAGTTTACGAGAATATTTTTATTATTATTTGTGTGTAAACTTTTGCGAACTTATAGAATTGCCCGCAGAAAACGGTCAACGACCGTGGGCCTTGGAGTAGGAGTCGACCCAGGCTCCGAACCAAGTAAACCGGCTGTGTTTGCGTTGTTGTGTTCTCTTTTATTTCCGCTGCGCACCCGCTCTTTTTAAATCCGAACGAATTGCGACATTCACCCCCCCCTCTCTCGCATTTCTCGATCCAACAAGTGGTATCAGAGCGGGGTTATTCAAAGTTGGTGCAACCACCACTTTGAATTTTTTTTTTCGGATTTTTTTTTTTCGCTTTATTTTTCAAATAAATAATATCTGTGAGTGTATTTAAAATATCCTTACACCTTTTTCAACTCTGAATTCTCATTTTCTCACCATAAGTCAGAATTGATAAAAGAATCAATTTGTGAAAACTTGTCGTAAAATTTTTTTTATTATTATTTTAATATTTTTTCCTCGAAATTCGTGCTATCTTAATTCGGAAATTTTTTTCCCTTACTTTTTCTTCATTAATCAAAATTGTTAAAATCAACATTTTCTAAAAAATTTTATTATTATTTTAAATATTTTCCCTCGAAATTTTGTGCAATACTTTTTGTTGCTCCCGCACTACTAATCCAAGACCAAGTCTTGGTACATTTTTTTTATTATTGTGTGCAAGATTTAAACTAATGGCCAATCAAGAATGGAATAGTACCCGTCCACCACTCTTCTCCGGCAAGAACTTCAACTCTTGGAGAAGTCAAATGGAGTCGCTTCTAAAAGCCCACATGGACCTATGGCTAATCATCCAAACGAGATTTTCTTTTCCCGTAGAAGATGGAATGTCGATCGCTTGGGAGAAATTGGATGAACCAACTCTGAGGAAGATCGAGACTGATGCTAAGGCAACAGTAATCTTGCAATGTGGTCTAACCAACGAGCAACTCAAACTAGTAGGTCCATTCAGATGTGCTAGAGAAATATGGGAGAAATTGATCAATCTTCATCAAGAAATCTCAGATGAAGAAGAAGATCAGGTAAGTTATCTCGCACTCTCGGTCCAAGCACAGATAGCCGAGTCAGAGTCTGAACCTGAACCCAGAGTCGAAATCGAACCAGCAGAATCAGACAACGAACTGACTAAGATGGTAACCAATTTCAAATTCTTTTATAAATTAGAATTAAATAATCAAGATGATACTGCAATGGTCGAGGAAGGTATAACTTTTGTAGGGAAAACTCCAAGAGAACCACCAAAGAAGGAGATTCAACCGGTACCCAAGTCCGACTCAGACACGGAATCAGAAGATGAATTTAGATCCGAGACAGCAACAATTAAGGGGGAGATTCCTAATAAGGAATCAAAAGGTAAAATTACAAATTTGAATTTTAAAAATCATATAATTTGTTACATATGCAGGGAGAGAGGGCACTACCAAACTAAGTGTCCTACTCGAAAGATTCAAACGATACCACCGACGGTGACAAAGGAACGAGCTCCAAAAGCACGAAAGAACAAGAGTCGCATCCAATGCTTCAAGTGTCAGGAGTTTGGGCATTACAAAGATGAATGCACAGATAAAAGCTACAAAGATCCAGGGCAACCAACCAAGATGGGTAACTGTAATTTATATACAAATCCACTCTTTACCTTGAACACTGATAGTTTAATTAATCTCCCTTGGTCAAATTTAGATATGGATGCATGCTTAGATAACTTGATGAAATCATGTATATTAGCAAAGTCAAAATTCAAAATGTTAAGACAAGAAAATGAGACTTTGAAAATTAAAATTGATATACAAGAAAAACTGATTAATAATTTTGCAAACTTAGAAAATCTAGAAATTTCTCCTCACTATGACATTATCTGAAGTTTTGTCTTGGCTATTCATAGGACTAGATACCTTAAGGACTTAACCAATTAGTTGAAATTTGACAACATAGTATTGGGAGGAGGTGAGATGATAGTACGTTGGGGAAACCAACTCTAATAAGATCAAGTCTACTTGGTCTCTTTAGACTGGTGAAACCAGCCGAAGCTACCGATCCAAGACCCAAGCTAGTTAGACCAGAAAATGACCTAATTTAATTTGAAAATGAAATTTCATTAAAGGCTTTGTCAAGGAAAGGTGGATGATCCATAAGGCTACGGCCAAAGAAGGCCCAGTGCCTCGCCAAGACCTGGAAGCCAATTTCTGAAATTC
>JAGFNQ010000572.1:98442-152717 GCA_024364735.1 Boesenbergia rotunda | reverse complement strand
CTCCAATAGACATTACAGAGACATCTAGTCTAGACCCACAACCGATAACTCATAATCATGAGCTATCAGTTGAACCTAAAACAACACCACTTCTTCGTATGTCTAATAGGACACAGAATATTCCAGAGAGATACGTATTTCTCATAAGTGAATCGAACGATGTGTTACTCATTAACAGTGACGAACCTATCAATTATGAAGATGTTCTAAATAATTCAGAAAGGGATAAATGGCTTGCAGCCAAGAAGTCGAAAATGGATTTCATGTACAAAAATCAAGTATGAGAATTGGTTAACCCACCTGAAGGAATTAAGCCCATAGGGTGCAAGTGGGTTTTCAAGAAGAAAACTGACATGGAAGGTAATGTTGTTACCTTTAAGGCTAGATTAGTTGCAAAAGGATATCGTCAGAAACAAGGAATTGATTATGACGAAACCTATTCGCCAGTAGCTATGCTTAAATCCATTCGGATGCTCCTGGCCATAGCAGCTCATTGTGATTATGAGATATGGCAAATGGATGTGAAAATAGCTTTCCTTAATGGAAACCTGCTTGAGGATGTATACATGATACAACCTGAAGGTTTCACAACGGTTGATAAAACCAAAGTATGTAAGCTTCGACGATCCATATATGGACTAAAGCAACCATCCAGGAACTAGAACATCCATTTTGATGAGACAATCAAAGAGTTTGATTTCTTACAAAATCCTGACGAACCTTGTGTGTACAAGAAGGTTAGTGGGAGTGCAGTCGTATTCCTAGTGTTCTATGTCGATGACATATTACTTATAGGAAACGATATATCAGTCTTACAGTCAGTTAAAATTTGGTTGTCCAAAACATTCTCCATGAAAGACCTGGGAGAAGCAACCTATATCCTTGGGATTAGAATCTATAGAGATAGATCAAAACGATTGCTTGGTCTTTTGCAGTCTACATATATAGACCGAGTGCTAAAAGGGTTTAGCATGTCAGAATCCAAGAAAGGTTACCTTCCCATCAGGCATGGGATCAACCTTTCGAAGTATATGTGTCCGCGCACAGAAGACGAGAGGATTTGCATGAATAAGATTCCTTATGCATCCGCAATAGGATCTATCATGTATGCTATGTTATGTACTAGGCCCGATGTATCGTATGCTCTGAGCGTCATAAATAGATACCAGTCTGATCCAAGAATGGATCATTGGGCGGCTGTCAAGACAATCCTCAAGTACTTAAGAAGAACTAAGGATGTGTTCCGAATATAAGGAGAAGGTGATATGGTAATACGTGGGTATACAGATGCCAGTTTCCAGGCAGATAAGGATTACTCCAAATCTCAGTCTGGATACATATTTATTTTGAATGGAGGCGCAATAAGTTGGAAGAGTTCTAAGCAAGACACCGTAGCAGATTCTACCACGGAAGGAGAATATATTGCAGCTTCGGAAGCAGCAAAGGAAGCAGTCTGGATCAAGAAGTTCATCTCAGAACTTGGTGTGGTTCCAACCATTGATGAAGCAATACCGGTTTATTGTGATAATAATGGAGCTATTGCATAAGCAAAGGAACCAAGGTCTCATCAGCGATCCAAACATGTGCTTCTCCGCTATCATCTGATCAGAGAGATTATAAGTAGGAATGATATACAAATTGAGAAAATTCCCACTGATAGGAATTTAGCGGATCCTTTAACTAAGGCCTTGCCTCAAAGCAAGTTTGAGGCTCATGTTAGAGCCTGTTGTATTGGATACCGTAGCAATTGGCATTAGGCCAAGTGGGAGTTTGTTAGTGATATGAGAAAAGTTTCCTAAGGCAATCGCCTTATGCTTGTAATAATTTATTTTAATAAATGAATATTCACTATTTGAGTATACATGTTTATGTATTTGATTGAGATCTAAAACTCATTTACTGAATGTCCGCAATACAATTCACAGCATGAGAGAATTTGTGATGAATTCACAACTAGTTATTATCTCTACATGTGCAATTGTGAAGTATTAAAATTGTCCCTAGTCGATGAATTGATAAAAACGGACACTATCAATTATGTTGAGACTAGCATGGGTTATTCTCTAATCAGCTGATTCTCACTGGCTGGTGACATTGGGATGTCTGGAGATAAACATGAATGCTAGTTAAGGGAACTAGTTCATTGGAGTGACTGGCTGTAAAACTTCATATGGTAGTCTACATATAGACATGTCAGTGAAGTTCTTACTGCAGCTTAAGTGCGATGTTCCTTTGACTTGCGGTGTTCAAGTCATCTTGGTCATGGAGACTTATACTTTGACATCTTAAGCAAACATCTCCAAGGAGGTGTGGACCCAGGGTGATTTACCACTCCTTTGACATGCTCTGGCCAAAGTGCCCGAAGATGTTTGAACAGCCTACAAAGGATTCACCACTCCTTGCGAGGAGATGTATACCCAAGGCCTATCGTCGGAATGTTACTCAAAGCCTCTGGCCAGAGCATGACATGTTCAGAGTATGAATCTCTTAGATACATGAGAGTAATTAGAATACGTAGGACGAGAAAACGTTACTTGGGCTAGGTGTGACGTAGTCAGCCTAGTGGGGACTGACACACATAGACCATGTCCAAACCAAGTGGGTATAAGATGGTGAAGGGAATGGTGCACGATTCATTATAGCTGCTGAAGGGTTTCAGAATTATTTCTGAGGTCAACCGTTGATCTTTCGATTAATTGGGGATCATGATGAACTACTAGGTGCCACTCATGATCGTTCTATAATTGGTTAATTATAGACGACCAACATAAATCGAAAGCCTATTTAGTCACACGCACTACGAGTAATCCGAGGGATTTAAAACGAGTTGAAAATTAGATTTTCCAATCAAGAGAGATTAGGTTTGGTTGAGCCAAACGATAAGTAGAATCTGAATTTTTCAGAGACGCATCGGAAGCGTAAAATGGCTAAGTATTTTGAAGACTTAATAGATGAATTAAATGAGTTTAATTCATTGGGGCGTGGCCTGGATAGGCCGGCCAAAGAGGGTCCCCACCCTCTTTGCTTGGCCGGCCACAATAAAGGGAGGGAACCAAATTGTTTGGTTCAATTTATAAAATAAATCAAGTGTGGTTTGTTTTATAAAATTATAGATGATATAAATTTTTATATAAACCAAGGTTTGGTTTATTTTTCATGGAAATTAAAATGAACCATGGATTGGTTTATTTTATTTTATAAAATCAATCATGGATTGATTTACCATGATAAAGAAATTTATATAAAGAAATTTATATAAAATTTATTTTTCATGGAAATTAAAATGAACCATGGATTGGTTTATTTTATTTTATAAAATCAATCATGGATTGATTTACCATGATAAAGAAATTTATATAAAGAAATTTATTTTTCATGGAAATTATAATGAACCATGGATTGGTTTATTTTATTTTATAAAATCAATCACGGATTGATTTACCATGATAAAGAAATTTATATAAAGAAATTTATATGATAAATTTTTTATGAAAATTTATTCCATAAGAAAAAAAGAGACTTGGTTGATTTTTATCATGAATTAAAATATGATTTTAACCATGATATAAAATCAAGACTTGGCATGATGGAATAAGTCATAGAAAATTTATATGATAAATTTCTTATGAAAATTTATTCCATAAGAAAAAAGAGACATGGCGGTTGAGAGGCCACTATATAAAGGACCCAAGGCAAGGCTTTGAATTCATTCGAAATAATCCAAGTATTCTTGCTTAGGCTCTCTCCCTCTCCTCCCTTCTTCCTCTTGGCCGTCCACAAGCCTCTCCCCCTTTCTTTTGCTGTGAGCACAAGGAGAAGCACCGAGGCGATGAAGTTCTTCCGTTGGGACGATCTTCCTCTCTGGCCATCATCACCTTGGGATTGGGCACAAGTCATCTTCCTCCTTCTCGCCGGAATTGTGATTCCGGCCAACCTTGGTGGTGAGTTTTTCCGATGTGATTACTTCTCTCTTGGTTTTTGTCGCGTTCTCGAAGAATCTAGTAGTTCTCGAGAACACGAAACTCGTGGCTTTGCGAAGTCATCCCGAAGATACTCAGCGTGGACGCGAATAGAGGCGGAGCTTACAAGGGACGCTTAAGGTTGGATCTCGTCCCTTCCTTCGAGTTACGCGAGGTAACAAGTAAATTAGTTTACGTTTCTGCAAAATTTTAAATATATGATCATGTCTACACAACATAAGGTTGCATGCTTAGATGTGTGGTTAAATAATTTGAGAAATTATTTATGCTAAACCTTTCGCTGCACGTAATTAATTTTTAAATTACGAACCCGCATCCATGTCAACATGCACTCAGTCCCAACAACTAGTACCTAAACCTGAGGGCAAATCCATTATTGATACTAAGTGGGTATTTAGGAATAAGCTAAATGACCATGGGAAAAAAGATAGAAATAAAGCCCGCATAGTAGCTAAAGGGTTCAGTCAAATCGAAGGTCTAGACTATGACGAAACCTATGCCCCAGTAGCCAGACTTGAGTCTATTAGGATGTTGTTAGCCTTTGCAGCCCATAAAGGATTTAAACATTACCAAATGGACGTTAAGTCAGCATTTCTAAATGGGTTCATCAAAGAAGAAGTCTATGTAGGACAACCCCTAGGTTTTGAGGACTTAGAAAACCCTGACCATGTTTACAAGCTTAATAAGGCACTTTATGGACTAAAATAAGCACATAGGGCATGGTATGAACGCCTATCAACCTACCTCATTTCTACGGATTTAACCAAGGACAAATTGACTCAACTCTTTTTGTTATGACCTTAGAAAAAGTCATCTTTATTGCCCAAATCTATGTTGACGATATAATTTTTGGATCCACCAACTCAAATTTCTTAAAAGAATTTGTAAAAATAATGGAAAACGAATTCGAAATAAGCTTAGTTGATGAGCTCAATTTCTTTTTAGGATTACAAATTAAGAAAACTAGGGATGGAAATTATGTCCATCAATCCAAATATACTATGGAGTTAATAAAGAAATTTAAAATGGATAACTCCAAAAGCAAAAGTACCCCTATGGCCACAAATGTAAAAATAGATAGTGACCCTGAAGGTAAACCTGTAGACCTTGAACTATATCGAAGTATGATAGGTAGTCTACTTTACCTTACAGTCAGCAGACCTGATATCCTTTTCGCTGTAGGAATGTGTGGTAGATACCAAACCTGTGCAAAGGAAACATACTTAGCAACCCTAAAAAGAATACTTAGATACATTAAGGGCACCCTAAATGTAGGAATTTGGTATCCTAGAACCTCAACTTTTGACCTGTCAGGATACTCTGATTCTAACTATGCTGGATGTAAACTAGATAGAAAAAGTACAAGTGGAAGCTGCCAACTTTTAGGAAATAGTCTAGTGAGTTGGTGCAGTAGAAAGCAACACTGGGTAGCTCTATCCACAACCGAAGCTGAGTATGTTGCTTTAGGAGAGTGTGTAACACAACTCTTATGGATGATGAACACTCTTTAGGACTTCCAGCTTGATTACACCCAAACCCAAGTCTACATTGATAACATAAATTCAATTAATCTAACAAAGAACCCAATCCAACACTTTAGAACTAAACATATAGAAGTTAAACACCACTTCGTAAGAGATCATGTATCTAGGGGTGAGATAGTCCTTAAACATGTAGACTCAAAATCTAACTTAGCTGATATCTTCAACAATCCCTTACCTGAGTCTGAGTTCAGCTCACTAAGAATGCAGTTAGGGTTATGCGTGGTAGAATAGGACTGCTCTACTTATGTTTTTTCAAAAACTGGTTTATTTCTTATTTCATTTGAAAAATCATTTGTTATTTTTAAAATGATTTTCCGACTTAGTATTTTTTCAAAACTTACCCCCTTCAAAACTAGGGCTTTTTCGTAAATGGATATAGCCTAGGCCCTAACCCTAGAACTGCATGCACCTATAGATCTAGAAGCTAGCACCTCACAAGCACCATAGGGTACTTTTGATTGATAACCTAGACTGGGTTGAGATGCTTAGGTCTATGCCTTGATTTAAGATGCTTAAGTCAGTGCATCTGCATTAATTGGGGCAATAAATACCAAATAAACAGTAATCAGGTTAAGTGTGAAGCTTAGAAAATCTAACTTGATCAGATCACTTAACTTGACTAACCCTAGCGAAAGCTACTGTTTATAACAGTTAGTATATAGCTAATTGGGCTAGACAGGACCCGAAAGAGAAAATTTAAATTGATTTGATCCAATTTATACTTAGAATTGGTTTAGTACAACACCGTAATTTTTTTACTCAATGTTTTTGCTATATTTTTTTTTGATATATAGCAAAGGGGGAGAGATTGGAAAGGAGAGAAAAGAAGGTTTTAAAATTTTTTTTCAAACTTTTTTCTTGAAGATTTTTTTTCAAACATTTTATCTCCTTTTTCAAAAAGTAGAGTAATTCAAAATCACTTTGGAAAAAAATTTTAAGTGTTATAAAATTCAAAATTTTACTTGAAATTTTTTTCTAAGTATTACAAATGCTTGAAAATTTTCTAAGTGTTAAGACTTCAAAATCAGTTTAGAAAATTTTCTAAAGTGCAAAAACTCAAAAGTGTTTTAACTCAAAATTATTTTCAAAATTATTTTAAGTACTTAACTCAAAATTATTTTAAGTACTTAACTCAAAATTGTTTTCGAAATTATTTTAAGTACTTACTCTAAATTTTTTTTTTGGTGGAAAATTTTCTAAGTGTTAACTTCAAAATTCTCATGAAAATTTTCTAAGTATTGAAACTTGAAAAACTTTTCAATCTTAGAAACAGAGACTTAGAAACTTTTTCAAAAACCCCACGAATTTTTGAAAAACTCAGGGGGAGATTTCTTCTAGGGGGAGAAATTAAATCTAGTACTTTATCTACTTTTGTTTAACTTAACATTATGAACTGGGTTGCCATAAATCAAAAAGGGGGAGATTGTTGGTGCAGGCAGCACCTAAGTCAAACCTGGGTTTTGATAATGGCAAAGAGTTCAGAAGTTAAGATGTTATTGTGTTCTAATTTTGTTCACTGAGTGTGCAGGAAGAAGTCCTAGGTACACTAGGCAAGAAGTCCTGGCAAAGGGCTGGGCAAAGAAGTCCTGGTTAAGGACTGGGCAAGAAGACCTGACCGGAAGTCGGGTAAAGAAGTCCTAGTCGAGGACTGGGCACGAAGTCCTGGCAAGGGGTTGGGCACCGAAGACCTGACCGAAAGTTGGGCACGAAGACCTGGTCAGGTGGATTAGGCAAAAGTCCAACCGGAGGAGCCGTTTGGCAAAAGGTAAACTCTCCAGAGAGGAGTAGGTGAGGACGCGTTCCCCGTCGAGGGAACAGTAGGCGTCGGTTCGACCTAGGGTTCCATTTGGGAGACCCGAAGTCAGAACCAAGACAGCTACGGCTGTAATTATTACTTAATATGTTTTTTGAGACTAACCTTAATTGCAGGGTCGAAAGACTGATCGTCTGCAAGTGAAGGTTCTTCACTAGACCTAGGCACCCGAATGAAGTCAGGCACCCGTAAAGATACGGGCGCCAAGAGTGAAGGCAAATCCCAAATCATAGTTGCGAAGCCATTGAACCAAGGCGAATCAGGAGCCCGTGAGGTCACGGGCGCCCCCATCAGCTCTGCTCCGAAGTACGATCCACATCGGGTGTCGGTAACGAAAAGTGTAGCTCTTTTCATTTACTACAATATTCTTGTACTGAAATTTGTAAACCTTTTGCGCGATTATAGAATTGCCCAAAGTAAACGGTCAAGGACCGTGTGCCTTGGAGTAGGAGCCGACCGCGACTCCGAACCAAGTAAAATACTTGTGTTTTTGTGTGATTGTTTTGCTTCCGCTGCGTTGACTCTTTCCTTTATCCGAAAAAAAGTTTTAACGATATTCACCCCCCCTCTATCGTTTTTACCGATCTAATAGTATACAGATATGAAACTTGATTATTCATCTAAGAGGTTGACACCCCTATTTATATACAGTATTAGGGTGCCCTAGAGCCCATTGAAGCGCCTAATAACTGGTCCAAGCTAATACAAACGGCGAACTCGACGCAGGGATAACTTTCCTATCCCAGGTGCCTGAATTGCATTCAGTCGACTGGGAAGCTTTTCCCCAGGCTTTGTTTGTTTTACGTTTCTCTCCTATCTTGCCTCCAACTCCAGGTACCTGCAAGACAACAAAACACACAACAAACAGACAAACAATCTTATGCCTTTGTTGATTGACAACTAGAGCTGTCTAGTTCTGACTTTTGGATTTCAACTGAAATCCTAGGTCGAACCGACGCCTACTGTTCCACTTTCCAAGGAATGCGTCTCTCAGCTACTCTAATCTGGAGAAGCTACCTTTTTCCAACCGGGACTGTTGGTGCAAAGTGCATCAGTTATACACAGTCAACCTCTAGTGTTTCGATGTTTGACAATATACTAAGGACTAGTCAAAGTGATAAAGGGTTAGCCAAATAAGATCTGATGTTTGGTAGGGTAACCCAGGTTTGATCAGTTTGACAAAGGATTAGCCATACAAGACTAAATGATTGGTAGTAACAATATACCAAGGTCAAGTCAAAATGATCAAGGGTTAAACCAAACAAGACCTTATATTTGGTAGGGTAAACCTAGGTTTGATCAGTTTGACAAAGGGTTATTCAAACAGGATCTGATGATTGGCAGAGTGAATAAAACCCAAGGTTGGTCAAGTTGACCAAGGGATTAAACCAAAATGGACTTGAGGTTTGGAATGATACTTGATGGATCGACTTGGCATGCTAGAGGGGGGGGGGGTGAATAGCACTTTTTCGGTTGAATCTCTACAAGGTTGTTAGCGCAGCGAAAACAATAATATGCAAATGATAATAAACAATGCTAACAACAGAAATTTAATTGGTATCCACCACGGACGGGTGACTAATCCAAGAATCCGTCGGTGGATCAACCCCTGGATAACCTCCGGCTAGCTCTCGTCGCTCCTTGTGGGTGGAGAAACCTCGCCACAAACTCAAGCAAGCCTCTGAGCACAAAGACTACTATCTTGCCTTTGACCACGGCAAGATTCGTCAAGAATCTCAGCCACCATGACATCCTCTTTAAATAGGACTCGGGCTGAAACCCTCGCCACCAGTCGACTGCTCCCAGGGCAGTCGACTGGTGCCACTGAAATTCGACCATTGCACCCCAACGTTCAAATGCTCAGGCAACTCATCAGCCACCTACCAGTCGACTGCTCCCAGAGCAGTCGACTAGTCCCCAGCTGAACCCTTCCCGAGTACAATCACACTGCACTCATATCCTCACGACTCAACTGACTCCTCCTCCGCAGCCTCGATTGTTTCCTTCGCGCCCTCTTCATCTTCGGCCCTCATCCGTCGGATGCGCACGCAAACCTCCAGTTTGCCTCCATGTCACCCTTCACGTATGCCTCGAAGTTCGCGCCCATCAGCTCATCGTCCCTGCTCTCCAAGGTCCCTCGGGTGCAGACAAGCCTCCAGCTTGTCTCCATGCCACCCTTCACCGTACTGAGGCCGTCCAGCCAAGTCCATATGTGTAACCTGTACAACCTGCACACTCAACATACACATATAAGATCACAAGGGTAAACCTAACTTAAACCCTTTGCCCAAATATCAAAACACTTGGTCGCTTCGGACCATAGATTGCCTCAATAATCTCCCCCTTTTTGATGTTTGGCAATACATTTAAGTTAGGGAAAGCAAGACAGTAGTCAATAGCAAAAAATAATGCATATGCAATGCATACATGGATCCTATCCCAAGGCATCCTACACCTAACCCTCCAAGTTAGGATTTTCAACACCTAACCCTCCAAGTTAGGATTTTTCAACACCTAGCCCTCCAAGTTAGGACTTTTCCACACCTAGCCCTCTAAGCTAGGACTTTTCACACACCTAGCCCTGCAAGCTAGGACTTTTCACTAAAATGGGCTTTCTAAACCTTCTCCCAAGCTCCCCCTACATTGGACTTATAAAGGCTTTTTAAAAACCTCTCCAAGGTTCCCCTTACGCCAAGAATGGAGCAAACATGCTCCCCCTTAATCTTAGCTCCCCCTAAACCTAGAGTTTCTTGCAAAGGTATGTTTGGTTTCCCAACTTAAACCCAAACTTCTCCTCCTTTGCCTAACATCAAAAAGAACCCAATAATATTCCAATTATTGGTTCTTTGAATCCCTAATGATCATAAACAATGTGTACGAGCCTCTCATACACTTGTTTTCCAACATTAAAACCCAAGTCAGCTGCTGGATACCCACACCAGCCCTGACCAGTCGACTGCCCATATGGCAGTCGACTGATACTCTGAAATTCAGTTTTTTAGGCCATATTCAGAAATGCGCCAGAAAATCCACAATTCTCCAAAAATTCCCAAATTTCATGGAGAACTTTGTAGTACCCATACCTACTTGGGTAAAATACATTCCATAATGTATCTATCACCGTTTCAAAGTTTGACACAAAACTCAAAAATTTCCTATGAAAATCAAAGCAAACAAGGAGGCAACCTCCCCCTAAACCTATGCATTCTCCCAATTTTCATTTTACCAAGGTCAAGTTCTACCCAACTTGACACCATAAATGCAAGTTAGATTCTACCCATCCTAACAACCAAGTTCTTTCACCTTTTGACACTACCAAGGATTGCCCCAAGCAACCTTTCCCTTAGTGCCAAAAAGAACTCTACAAAAAACCTTAAACAATCTAAAGGTTTGCAAGCACATTTGCTAGGATATGCCCTATCCTAGAAAAATATGATTTGATTAAGATTATCAAATGTGCTTGACTTTGGTACAATCCTCTAATTTCCTTAAAGATTGACACTTTGTATCAATTTTGACCTCAATTTATGATTCCTTGTGTTTGCCGATTCTAACCATCATCAATTTACACAAGAAATTTGTCCTTAACTCTTTCTTTTTAATATCCTGAAAATAAAAAGAAATCTCCTTCTTATCTCTTATCAATCCTCCTTTAATATCAATAAAACCTTATTAACTCATGAGATAACACTTCATTTAAGGAATATGTGATCATAATCAAGACTTTTAATCCACAGCCATCTCCTATAATCCAAATTTGTAATTTTTGATTGTCCAATATACCTATTTCAATTTCAGCCTATAGACCAGTCGACTGCCCCTGGGACAGTCGACTCCTAAATCTCACAAAATGTTTCTGGGCTGAGACCAGTCAACTGCCCCCAGGGCAGTCGACTGATACCTGATTTTCAGGTTTTTAGTCCAATTTCATTAATCCCTAAATAGTTCTACAAATCTCCAAAAATTATGAAATTTCGTTGAGAGATTTGTGGGGCCAATGTCTTCTTGGAAAAAATATGTTTCCAAACAAATGTACTCTGGATTCCAAGATTGACACGAAACTCAACTTATCCTAAATAGTATAATTGAAACTCATCCCAAAAGTTCTAATTGAGGTTTTCCCTTGATGTATCTTCTAATACTTGGTCACAATTCATTTCTACCAGTGAATTCCATGACATTTGCCCATTAAAACCTAATTTTGTCAATTATAACCTCATTTTCATCTTTTTCTCCCTAGATTCCCTTTTAATGTGCCAAAATCTAGGATTAAGACTTACCCAAGTCTTCCAAGCCTTTTTGGCACATTTCACCTAATTTCCTAGGAGAAAGACTTCTTGAGATCCATTTACCATGGACCCCAAAGGTTCCTAGAGCTCCCCCTTAAACTCTAAGCCCTAGCCACCTCCCTAGGTGACTCAATCCACACTAAGCCACACCGGTGTGCCCCCGGTGACTCTTGGCCTACAAAATGAACCTTCTTAACCTTAGACACCTTGTCTTTGGTTAAGTTGTTCCTTCTACCCTCAAATGGCACCTCCTTGCCATTTTTGACCTTCTCCCTCTTGCCAAGATTATATGCTTCCCCAGCATACTTCTTTTTGTTGGTCTTGGAAGTCTTAGACCGGTAGCCCAAACCCGATCTATCATAGTTGGGTTTCAAACTACCCAACACCATGTCTAAGCCCTTAAATCCAACCGTGAATCTTTCTAGGGCATTTTTTAATATATCAAGCCTTGCCATCAAAGCTTGATTTTCCCTTTCTAGAGTTCTAACCCTAGAACCCATATGTCCATCTTGGACATTCCTAGGCCTATCCTCCTTTCTATGCACATTCTTTCCCTTCTTGGGATTAGTGCCATGATCCTTAGATCTAGAGATCTTGGGTTGATCATGATGCATGCTTCTCCTAGGATTTTGATCTACCTTGTTACTCCTAGTCTTATCATTATACTTAAATTCAAAATTATGCACCATTAAGTATTTTTCATGAAAACTAGCATGCATGGATGGATAATTAACATGATTTTTACAATGCAAGGACGAACTTGAAATTGAATTACATTTTGGCTTAAGGTTAGGAGTTACTTTTCTTACCTTTGGAGTTCCTCCTTGATGTGGCCTTCTTCTCTTCTTCCTTTCTTCTTTCTCCCATCTCCTCAAGTGCTCCATTTTCTTTAGCTCACCTTTTCTAGAACACTTGGTGTGAAAGTGCCCCATCTATCCACATGTAAAGCACCGGATTTTCTTCCTTTTCTCATGAGCTTCTCCAATCCTACACTTCATGTTAGATTTAAATGTAATTGAAATGAGTGTAGAGAGTACCTCTTTTTTCATACCAATTGGGCACTTATCCTTGTAGTGCCCCTTTTCGTTGCAACCAAAACATGTAATATGGTCCTTGGTCTTGGCTTTGGTGGAGGTAGAGGCTAGGTTGACTTCTTCTTCAACCTTTGATGATGTGGATGCCTCCTCTTGATCCGGTACGGTTGAGGGTCTCTCCTCCCGCTCAATTCTTGAAATCGATACCTTTTCTTTTCTCTTGAGGAGGTTGATGATCTTTCACTCTCTCCCTCACTTGAAGATGTAGATACTTCCTTTTCTTCTTCTTCTCCTTGATTCATTTGACCTTGTGTAGGACTTTCATGATATTCTTTCAATTTTCTCCACAATTCACATGCATTTTAGTATGCCCCTACACAACTCAAAATTTTGTTAGGCACAATATCAATCAATATACCCATTACCTTTTCATTTGCCCTTGCTTGTTCTTTTTGCTCTTTATTCCAATACCTAGGTCTAAGCCTCTTCCCGTGCTTATCCTTTGGAATCTCATATGGCTCATCAAGCGCGATTCGACATGCCCACTCCATTCCAAACCAAGTCTCGATTCTCGCTCTCCAAATGTTGAAGTCTTCATGATCGTAGGGTGGTGGAGTGTAGATGTTGTCCTCGAATTTGTCTTCCATGTTCTTCTTCCTCTAGCGTGTGCTCCCTCGGCGGTTAGTCCGATCAAGAGCGGCCCTTCGCTCTGATACCAACTGATGGATCAACTTGGCGTGCTAGAGCGGGGGTGAATAGCACTTTTTCGGTTGAATCTCTACAAGGTTGTTAGCACAGCGGAAATAATAATATGCAAAAGGCAATAAACAATGCTAACAACAGAAATTTACTTGGTATCCACCCCGGACGGGTGACTAATCCAAGAATCCGTCGGTGGATCAACCCCCGGATAACCTCCGGCTAGCTCTCATCGCTCCTTGTGAGTGGAGAAACCTCGCCATAAACTCAAGCAAGCCTCTGAGCACAAAGACTATTATCTTGCCTTTGACCAAGACAAGATTCCTCAAGAATCTCAGCCATGACGACGTCCTCTTTAAATAGGACTTGAGCTGAAACCCTCGCCACCAGTCGACTGCTCCCAGGGTAGTCGACTGGTGCCACTGAAATTCGACCGTTGCACCCCAACGTTCGAATTCTCAGCCAACTCATCAGCCACCTACAAGTCGACTGCTCCCAGAGCAGTCGACTGTTCCCCAGCTGAACCCTTCCCAAGTACAATCACACTACACTCGTACCCTCACGACTCAACTGACTCCTCCTCTGCAGCCTCGACTGTTGCCTTCGTGCACTCTTCATCTTCAGTCCTCGTCCCTCGGATGCGCACGCAAACCTCCAGTTTGCCTCCATGCCACCCTTCACGTACGTCTCGAAGTCCACACCCATCAGCTCATCTTCCGTGCTCTCCAAGGTCTCTCGGGTGCACACAAGCCTCCAGCTTGTCTCCATGCCACCCTTCACCGTACAGAGGCTGTCCAGCCAAGTCCATATGTGTAACCTGTACAACCTGTACACTCAACATACACATATAAGATCGCAAGGGTAAACCTAACTTAAACCCTTTGCCCAAACATCAAAATACTTGGTCACTCCGGACCACAGATTGCCTCAACAATACTTACCTGAAGGTTGGAAGAAGTCTAGTCAGGATTAAGATGACTAGCAAAGAAGTGATTATGGTGATAGAAATCTTGGTGAGTGAAGCTAGGTCCTAGTGAGTGAAGCTAGCTAGAAGAAATCCTAGTGAGTGAAGCTAGGTGGAAGAAAATCATGGTGAGTGAAGCTAGGTCCTAGTGAGTAAAGCTAGGTGGATGAAGTCCTTGTGAGTGCAGCTGGGCACGAAGTCTTGGTCCGGGAGACTAAGCACGAAGTCCTGGTCGGGGATCGGGCAACGGAGTCCTAGCCAAGTGAGGACTACAGACAGAAGTAGAGACGGGTCGAGGTCAGATGTCACATGATCTGGGAGTCTCAGAGGCCGAGCACGAAGTCCTGGTCGAGGATCAGGCAAAAGACATAGCCAAGAGGGGATCGCGGACAGAAGTAGAGACGGGTCGAGGTTAGATGTCTCAAGATTCGGGTTCTCGAAGGCTGAGCAAAAGTCCAACCGAATGTCCCGGTTTGCAAAAGGTAACTTCTCCAGGGTGGAGTAGGTGAGGGCGCGTTTCTCGGGAAAAGGAATAGTAGGCATCGGTTCGACCTAGGGTTTCGTGTGAAATCCAAAGTCAGAACCAATCAATTAAGGCTTAAGATTATGTGTTTTGTCTTGTGTTTGTTGTCTTTCAGGTACTTGGAGTTCGAGGCAAGATAGGAGAGCAAACACATGAAAAGCAACTCCTTGGAAGAGGCCTTCTTGGGTGCCTGATTGGTATCAGGCTCCTAGTTGGCGCCTGGGAAGTGATGGTTATCTCTACGCGGATTTTGCAGCTACGGATGAAGTTTTGACCACATGTGGCAGGCGCCCAAGAGCCCTAAGGCGCCTGAGAAGATAGCATAAATAGGCTTCAACCCCTCACTTCAAGCAATCATTGTTTCTACGTCTGCTTAGTGATTCTGTGTGAACCAAAAGCGCTACGATGAAGCTCTACGACCAAGGAGGCTCCAGGAAGAAGTGTGCAGCGCTTTGGACTTCTAGAGTTGGCCAAGTTTTTTTTGGTTTGCTTTTATTTACGAGCTATATTTATTTTACTATTTTTGTGCTTGTAATTCAAACTGTAAGATGAGTATTCCACTCCCTAGAAATTCTGGAAAGGAGACCAATAGTGGACTCACACTGAGTACATAGGCCTTGGACGTACTGACCCTGGGGAGTTGGGAACCAAGTAAATAAACCCACCTGTCTGCTGTATTTATTTTAGTTTATTTTATATTCTGCTGCATACTAACTTTGATAGAAAGACGATTGAATGACGAGATTCCTGTTTGTGCAATCAGCTCAAGTTTTATCGGGAAGATCATGGGTTTTGATGTGTGTGTCAATATGATTAAGTTAGGGTTTCATGTTGATCTAATATGTGTATGTGAATGTGCATATTTACAGGATACACATAGACTGTGGGATCGTTTAGAATCGATGGAGGGGGGGGGTGAATATCGATAATACTTTTTTGGATAAAAAATAAGAATAATATGCAGTGGAAATAAAACACAATGCTAACACGCGTGGTTTTACTTGGTTCGGAGTCTAGATCGGCTCCTACTCCAATGCCCATGGTCCTTGACCATTTACGTTGAGCAATTCTATATTTCGGAAAGTGGTTACAAATTTGAAGTATGAATACATAATTTAATATTAGCAATTGAATTAAAAATATCGACTACCGGAGAAGGATTCGTAGATCGGAGCAACGGGTCGTTGTTGGCCCTTTAAACTTGAGCACGGAGCGTTTGGAGCAAAGCGCTTGAATGTTTTCGTTGGAAGCAGTGTTGTTTGGAAGCAAGGGGTGAACCCCTTTATATATAGTCTTCTTGGGCGCCTGTGTTGAATGGGGCGCCTGACAAGTGTGCCTATCTGTGAGAACTCTCATCCGCAGACTTGGCCAATGCTTATCCCTTCAACTGGGGCGCCTGTATGATCACGGGCGCCTCCCATGATGACGTGGCAGCTCAACTTCGCAGACTGGTTGGAAAGAACCCTTCTGGGGTGCCTATATCCATACATGCGCCTGTATGCTCGGGCGCTTGACTCCATTCAGGCACCTGGGATGTAGTGAACTTCAACCTTCGTTCGTGCAACCAGGGTTAGTTCCAAAGCACCAGTAATAGATGAAATATGTTTAGTTAACAGCTTGGGATGTCTTGGTTCTGACTTTGGGCTTCCCAAATGGAACCCTAGGTCGAACCGACGCCTAATGTTCCCTCCTCTGGGAACGCATCCTCGCCTACTCCTCTCAGGAGAATTTACCTTTTGCCAACCGACTCCTCCGGTTGGACTTTTGCCTAATCTTTCGGATCAGGACTTTGTGCCCAGTCTATGACTAGGACTTATTGCCCAACCCTCGATCAGGTCTTCGGTGCCCAACCCTCAGTCATGACTTTTGCAAAAGGATTTGCACTTAGAAAAATATTTTGTACCTAGAAAATATTTTAAAAATACTTTAAGACTTTTGAAAGATGATTTGCCTTTAAAACATTTTCGCAAGTAAAAATCTGCACTAGGGAATTTAACTTTACTTTTTGAAAAAATTATTTGTTTTCTCTCCTTTTTGTTTACTCTCCCCCATTGCCATATATCAAAAAACTGATTAAAAACCAATTTCGAATCAATTGCGAATCAGAGCCAGTTAAAAAAAACATTCTAAATACATATTGAACCAAATCTAGTGAGTGCAAGCAACAAAAAGGATTAAACCAACTAAATTGAACTCGTTCGGGTCCTGTCTAACTCAGTTAGCTACTTACTAACTGTTATATAACAGCAGCTTTCACTAGGGTTAGTCAAGTTACATGATTTGATCAAGTTAGATTTTCTAATCTTGAACACTTAGTTCGATTGCTGTTCAATTGTATTTATCGCCCCAACTACTCCAGATGCACTGACTTAAAGCATCTTGAGTCAAGGCATAGACCTAAGCATCTCAACCCTGTCTAGGTTATCAATCAAGGTGTCCTGATGTGCTTGTGAGATGTTGGCTTCTAGATCTATAGGAGCATGCAATTCTAGGGTTAAAGCCTAGGCTAAGTCCATTGCACAAAAAACCCTAGTTTTGAAGGGGGTAATTTTTCAAAAAAATCTAAGTCAGAAAACAATTTTAAATTTCAACAAAATTAAGAAATGAATTTCTCGAAAAATATGAAATATTAAAAAAAATTATGAAAAATTAGAACAATCCTATTCTACTAAGCATAACCCTAACTGCCTTCTTAGTAAGCTAAACTCAGACTCAGTTAAGTGTTTGGTAAAAATGTCAGCTAGATTAGATCTCGAGTCTACGTGCATAAGTACGATTTTGCCCCTGGCTACGTTATCCCTCACAAAATGATGTTTTATTTCAATGTGTTTGGTTCGGGAGTGATGGATAGGGTTTTCGTAAGATTGATCGAACATATATTGCCAATGAACACTTTGGTTTGGGCATAGTCTAGCTGGAAGTCTTTAAGAGTGTGCATCATCCATAAAAGTTGTGCTACATACTCGCCTAAGGCGACATACTCTACTTCAGTTGTGGATAAGGCTACACAGTGTTGCTTTCTACTACACCAGCTGACTAGACTATGTCCTAATAATTGACAACTTCCATTTGTACTCATTGTATCTAGTTTGCAACCAGCATAGTCTGAATCAGAGTATCTTGATAATTCAAAGTTAGAAGTCCTAGGATACCAGATACCTATATTTAGGGTACCCTTAATGTACATAAGGATTCTTTTTAGTGCTGCTAAGTGAGACTCCTTAGCACAGGTTTGGTATCTAGTGCACATCCCTATAGCGAACAGAATATCAGGTCTACTAGCAGTCAAGTATAATAAACTACCTATCATGCTTCTATATAGCTTTAAGTCAACTAGTTTACCTTCAAGGTCATTGTCTATTTTGACATTTGTGGTCATGGGAGTACCTAAACTTTTAGAGTTTTCCATTTTGAATTTCTTAATTAGTTCTCTTGTGTGCTTGGATTGATGAGCATAGTTGTCATCCCTAGTTTGTTTTATTTGGAGACCTAAGAAAAAGTTTAGCTCACCTACCAAACTCATTTCAAACTCACTCTCCATGATTTTAACAAAGTCTTTTAAAAAGATAGAATTTGTTGACCCAAAAATTATGTCATCTACGTAGATTTAGGCTATAAATATGCCTTTTTCTAAGGTTTTAACAAATAAGATTGAGTCAATTTGGCCTTGGTTAAATCCCTTAGAAATCAAGTAGGTTGATAGTCTTTCATACCAGGCCCTTGGTGCTTGTTTTAACCCATAAAGGGCTTTCCTAAGTGTGAACACATACTTAGGATTGTCTAAGTCCTCAAACCTTGGGGGTTGCCCTATATACACTTCCTCTTTTATGAACCCATTAAGGAAGACAGACTTGGCATCCATTTGGTATAGTTTAAAACCTCTATGGGATGCAAACGCTAGTAACATCCTAATCGATTCAAGTCTGGCTATGGGAGTATAAGTTTTATCATAATACAACCCTTCGACTTGACTAAACCCTTTAGCTACTAAGCAGGATTTGTTTCTCACAATCTCCCATTGGTCATTTAGCTTGTTTCTAAATACCCACTTAGTGTCTATAACTGTCTTACCTTCAGGTTTAGGTACTATGTCCCAGACTTGGTTTCTCTCAAATTGGGCTAGTTTTTCTTACATTGCAATGATCCAATCTGGGTCAGGTAGGGCTTCTTCTATAGTCTTAGGTTCTATTTTTGAAATTACGGTAATTTGACTAAGATTTCTATAAGAAGACCTTGTCTTGACTCCTAAGGTTGGATTACCCAAGATTTGGTCAGATGGATGATTGAGTCTCAGTTTCTTAGTTCTCCTAGAACTAGGTTCAGCCTCAGGTCCAGCTGGTCGGTTTGGTTCAGTGATCGGTTCAACTACTTGGGTTGGTTCAGATGGTTCAGCTATTGGTTCAATTGATGCCTCCATAGTTGGTTTAATTGATAGTTCAGTGAATGGTTTAATTAATGGTTCAATATCTTCTTGATCAAGATTTGAATTGTTTAAATTTTGTTTGACCGTAGGTTCTGTTTCAATTTCTTCATCAAATATTAAGTTGGTGGTTTCTTCAATTTTAAGGGTTTGTCTATTGTAAACCCTATGTGCTCTACTTGTTGTTGAAAGATCCCTGGGGTTGATTTTGATTGAAATTTACCTAGGTAATCTTTAGTGTTCAAAATATGTACTTTACACCCAAAAACCCTTAAGTAATGTAAATTTGGTAGTCTGTGATAATAAATTTCATATGGTGTCTTGTTGTGTCTTCTATTTATTAAGACCCTATTTTAAATATAACAGACAGTATTTACCGCTTCTGCCCAGAATTGATTAGTTAGGTTGTATTCATTGAGCATGGTCCTAGCGGCTTCCTGAAGGGTTCTATTCTTTCTCTCAACTATTCCATTTTGTTGGGGAGTTCTAGGACATGAACATTCATGGACATACCCGTTAATTTTACAAAATTCCTCAAATCTCTGCTTTTCAAACTCTGCACCATGGTCACTCTAAGTCTCTTAATTGTTGTGTCGTTTTGATTTTCTATCATTTTGCACAAATTATTAAATGAGTTAAATGTTTTATCTTTGGTTTTTAAGAATCTAACCCAAGTAAACCTAGAGTAATCGTCAATCATTACTATGCAGTACCAATTCCCGCTTAGTGACTTGGCTCTATGTGAATCAAATAGGTCTAGGTGTAGGAGCTCAAGTGTGGGTTGGGTTAAGTCTGACTGGGTTGATTTGTGGGTTGACTTGGTTTGTTTACCTTGTTGACATGAATTACAGATTGTATTTTCAAAGTTTTTAATTTTAGGTATGCCTTTAACCAATCCAAGTTGACTTATTTTGAAATTAATTTGGTATGGGTGTGGGCTAGTCTTCTACGCCATAGAATGATTTCTCCTAGTTGAGTTAGAAAATATTTGGGTATGACGGGTAGATTGATTGTGTAAACATTGTTTTTCCTACTACCCTTAAGTGTAATTTCTGAGTCTTGTAGGTTCATAATCAGGCAGTCAGAATTGGTGAAGGTGATAATATAACCAGTATCACACAATTGGCTAATGCTAAGTAAATTAAACTTAAAGTTTTCAACCAATAACATCTTTTTAATAACAAAATTTGAGTTTAGTTCAATATTACTTGACCCAATTACTTTAGGTATAACATTGTTTCTAAATGCCACTGAACCCAGGTTTTTGAACTTGATTTTGGTGATCTTCATTTTATCCCTAGTCATGTGTCTGGAGCATCCACTATCCAACATCCACTGGTCCAAATCTTTATATTCCTACACATAAAGTATGTTTGATTTGGATCCATTTATGTAGAAGTAAGGATAGAGTAATTGAATTTCACTGCCTAATCTGTCTCACTCACATCTAAGGTTATCAAACCATGTTGACCTTATGGGTTTCATTTGTGAGACAGGTTTTCAGTGTGAGTTGAATTAATTTTGAAATTGAATTGATTTTGAAAATATAGAATTGATTTTTGAAAATGTAGAATTAATTTAGAAAATATAGAATTGATTTTGAAAATATAGAATTGATTTTGAAAATGTAGAATTGATTTTGAAAATGTGGAATTGATTTTTGAAAATGTAGAATTAATTTTGAAAATATAGAATTAATTTTGAAAATATAGAATTGATTTTGAAAATGTAGAATTGACATTTGAAAATGTAGAATTAATTTTGAAAATATAGATTTGATTTTAAAAATGTTGAGTTAGACTAAATTATTGGATCCTAAACATCTCACCCAATTCTATGTGACAAAGCAGGTTTCCTTATCTGTTTTGTGATATGTATTATTTTTATCTTTGATTTTTTTTAAATCTAAGATTTAATTAAAACTTGTGTTAGATTCGAGTTTATCAAATAGTAATTTGAAAGTGAGTTTCGATAATTGGCTTCCAGGTCTTGGCGAGGTACAGAGACCTTCTTTGACCGTAGCCTTATTGGATCAGCAACCCTTTCCTAGACAAAACCTTTTACCGAAGGTTCATATTCAAATTCCTTTTTGAGAAACTCTGGTCTAACTAGCTTTGGATTTAGAGAGGTAGCTTCGGCTAGTTCCACCGGGCTAAACAGACCAAATAGGGTACGCCTTACCCTACTTGATTTTTTAAAAAGGCTTCCCTAATGTACTATCATCTCACCTCCACCTAATACTATGTTGTTCAAGTTTCAAGTAAGTCTTGTCCTTAACTAACTATTCCTAAGTCTAAGCAGAATAATAATAAACAAATAAACAAGCATCAAGCAATAAAAGAAATTATGTAAGTATAAAAATAGTTTTTATATTGGCTCCCCCTGGACTGAAGCCTCGATAAGGGTTAGGCAAGATGTGAATCTTGTCCTTGGGGATCCAATAATGGTTTGGTCCAGCTTGTTTATTCAAACTTAGCTTTGGGACCCATGTTTAGACTTGGGTTCAAGGTTGGGAATAGTAAGATTGTTGTCGCGAGTTGGTTCGATAGCCCAGTCCGGATCGATTTAGAACTGGCTTATGTTTTCTAAGAATCATGTCAAGATTCTTGGAACCCGAAGTCAATCGTTGTAATGGGACTCTGAGTTCCTTGACTTGAGTTTTCAAGGAGGAATTCTCATCCTCAAGCATTTGAACTTGAGTCGAGGTTCCTTCTTGAACTGACTCGGTCGAGGAACTCGAGTTGACTTCCTCTTTCAGGAGTTTGACTTCCTGTCGGAGGGTTTCAACCCGAATGTTGGCTTTCACCAACTTGCATGACAAGTACGAAATAAGATCGTAAAACTCCTATTCAGGATAACCTCTTACCGTAATCCGTCCATCCTCCAAGATCGAGAGTATTCTGGTGCCGACGTCTTCATCAGGTTCTGATTCCGTTCCGGAGTTGATGTCTTTCGAGGCAGTCAACGTGAGGAGATTGGAGTGCGGAGCCTCTTCTTCTTCTTCCGAGGACGATTCGTCCTATGTGGCTTGCAGTGCCTTCTTCTTTCGAGCCTTTTAGTTCTCCTTCAGGTTGGGGCACTCCGATCTGAAATGACCCTTCTTGTTGCACTCGTAACACGTTATGTTTCTTTTGTTCTTCTGGCTTGTTGAGGGTTCAGCTGGATCATCCTTCTTTCGAGTTGTCTTCTTTTTGCTCGTTAGATTCATAAGCTCCTTGTAGTTGTCATGAGCCAACCGGATCAATTTGGACGATCTACTTCATCGTCGTAAGACTCCGAATCTGAGTCGGACTCGAGTATTGGTTGTTGCTTCTTTTTTTGAGATCTTCCTGGAGTTTTCCCTGCAAAAAAAAGCTATACTTTTCGTGACCATTGTAGTATTAGTTTTCTCATGTAATTCTAATTCTGAAAATAACTCATCAAGTTTAATTTCAGAAAGGTTCTAAGGTTATAGGCATCCACCATAGATGCCCACAGTGTGTTTCTTGGGAACGAGTTCAGAGTATACCTTATTAGGTCACGGTTTTCAACCTTATGACCTATTGTATGAAGCCTGTTCATCAACTCTTGGATTCTTGCGTGGAGCTGTGCTGCTGTTTTGCCTTCATGCATCTTGATGGTGTAGAGTCTGTTGAGTAGCAAATCTCTTTTACTGGTCCGCGTATTGGACGTACCTTCGTGCAGTTCAATTAATTTGTCCATAGCTCCTTCGTGCTGCTGAAGGGCCCGACTCGGTTCATCTCTTCCTTGGTTAAGCCACATTGCAGTGTTTGTGTGGCCTTTGCGTCTGCTTCGATTTTCTTCTTGAGTGGTCCATCCCACTCTGTGTAGCATTGCACCTCACCTTGAGCATTCATGGGTATCTCCAGTCCGGACTGGATGATTATCCACATGTCCACCTGTGTTTTCAGGTGAAACTCCATTCTACTCTTCCAATAGAAGAAGTCTTCTCCCGAGAAGAGTGGTGATTTGGCGGTGTTGTAGCCTTCATGCATGGCCATTGAATTTAATCTGAAAAAATTACAAAAAAACATTGTCCCAAGACTAAGTCTTGGATTAGCAGTGCGGTAGCAACAAATAATAATAATAAAAAAAAATCGAGTGGTGTTGCACCAACCTCGATTAATGAATAAAATTATGAACGAAAAAAATATTTTAAAACTGAAATCCAAAAAATTGCTCAATCGGTGGTTGCACCAGATTTGAGCCACTCGCTCTGATACCACTTGTGGGATCGTCTAGAATCGATAGAGGGGGTGAATATCGATAAAATTTTATCAGATAAAAAATAAGAATAATACCAGCAAAAATAAAACACAATGTTAACACGCTTGGTTTTACTTGGTTCGGAGTCTAGATCGGCTCCTACTCCAAGGCCCACGGTCCTTGACCGTTTACGTTGGACAATTCTATATTTCGGAAAGTGGTTACAAATTTAAAGTATGAATACAGAATTTAATATTATCAATTAAATTAAAAATACCGACGACCGGAGAAGGATTCGTAGATCGGAGCAGCGGGTCGTCGTTGGCGCTTTAAACTTGAGCACTGAGCGTTTGGAGCAGAGCGCTTGAATGTTTTCGTTGGAAGCAGTGTTGTCTGGAAGCAAGGGGGAGAACCCATTTATATATAGTCTTCATGGGCGCCGGTGTTGAATGGGGGCGCCTGACACGTGTGCCTATCTGCGCGAACTCTCATTCGCAGACTTGGCTAGCGCTTATCCCTTCAACTAGGGCGCCTGGGAAGACTGGGGTGCCTGTATGATCACGGGCGCCTCCTATGATGACGTGGCAGCTCATCTTCGCAGACTGGTTGGAAAGAACCCTTCTGGGGCGCCTGTATCCATAAAGGCGCCTGTATGCTCGGGGACCTGTCTCCATTCAGGCGCCTGGGATGTAGTAAACTTCATCCTTCGTTCCTGCAACCAGGGTTAGTTCCAAAGCACTAGTAATAGATGAAATATGTTTAGTTAATAGCCTGGGTTGTCTTGGTTCTGACATTGGGCTTCCCAAATGGAATCCTATGTCGAACTGATGCCTAATGTTCCCTCCTCGGGGAATGCGTCCTCGCCTACTCCTCTCAGGAGAATTTACCTTTTTGCCAACCGGCTCCTCCGGTTGGACTTTTGCCCAATCTTCCGGATCAGGACTTCATGCTCAATCCATGACCAGGACTTATTGCCCAGCCCTCGGTCAGGTCTTCGTTGCCCAGCCCTTGGCCAGGACTTATTGCTCAATTCCTTGAATCAGGACTTCGTGCCCAGTCCGCGACCAGGACTTATTATTAGGACCATGACCGTCAAGCTAGAGGGGGGTGAATAGCTTCTTCTCGATTTTTCTTCCTACAAAGTTAGTGCACAAGCGGAATAAACAAAAACTAAAAGTAAAACTAAGAGGAACACACCGATTTACGTGGTTCGGAGATAAAAACTCTTACTCGACGGCTGTCCATAAGGTGGACGATCCCGATCCTTCGGTGGATGATTCCCAGAGCACCTCCTGCTAGCTCTCGTAGCTCCTTATGGGTGGAAAAACCTCACCACAAACCTTGTACACGATCTGAGCAATATAGGCAACTAACAAGCTTTTCCCAAGCAAGTTTCGCCAAAAAGAAATGGCCTTAAACGAGCTCCCTTAAATAGAGCTCGAGGCAGAAATGGCGCTACCAGTCGACTGGTCCAACCCAGTCCACTGATCCCACTTGGATTCGACCGTCGTAACTTCAACGTTCGAGTTTCCAGCACCACCAGTCGAGTGATCTGGATCAGTCAACTGGTCCATCCCTAAGTCTAGGGTTACCCTTCCCAAGTACATATCTCTCCACACTCGAACCCTCACGACTTAGTTCCCGAGTACAATGCCCTCAGTACTCAAACCCTCACAACCTAGTTGATCTTTTGTCCAGCAGCCTCGATCTGTTGCCTTCACGCCCTCTTCGTCTTCGTCTCCCGTCCCTCAGATGCGCACACAAGCCCTCGGCTTGCCTCCATGCCATCCTTCACGCATGCCTCGAATTTCGCATCCCTCGGCTCATCGTCCCTGCTCCAGCAGCCTTGATCTGTCGCTTTCAAGCCCTCTTCAACTTTGGCCCTCGTCCCTCAGATACGCACACAAGCCATCAGCTTGCCTCCATGTCATCCTTCACGTACGCCTCGAAGTCTGCTTCCCTCAGCTCATCGTTCCTGCTTTGTCCATGGTCCCTCGGATGCGCACACAAGCCCACGGCTTGCCTCCATGCCACCCTTCACCGTACCTGAAGGCCTCCAACCAAGTCTATGTTAATCCTGCAAACCTGTATACTCACATACACATAGTAGAACACAATATAACCCTAACTTAACCATATTGACACACACATCAAAACCCATGATCCTCCAGATCACACTTAGGCCGATTGCCCTAACAATCTCCCCCTTTTTGATGTGTGGCAATATGTTTAAGTTAGGTAAAACAACAACAATTAAAAATTATAGACATAGTAAAAACAAGAAGCAACCTCCCCTTTAACCTATGCCCTCCACATAATTTCCAATTTTCCACAACACCAAGTTAAGTCAAACCTAACTTAACACCACAAATTCTCCCCCTTTGACACCATCAAAAAGATTGCCCCAAGCAATCCTACCCCTAGTGTCAAAAAGAACTCATCCTATTTCTGAAAAAAAACCCCTCAAAAATCAACCAATAGCCATACCAGTCGACTGCCCCTACATCAGTCGATTGGTCTGTGAAATTCGTAATCCCACAGAAGCATCAGTCGATTGCCCCAAGGGCAGTCAACTGATACAGTCCATATCTGAAATTTCCAACTGAATTTTAGAAATCCCTAGCAAATTCCACAAAATTCGGCAAAATATAAAACTTTGCAAGCACATTTGTTAGGATATAATCTACCCTAGAAAAATATAGTTTCGTGAAAAATACCAAATATGCTTGACTTTTGGTACAAATTCCAATGCTTTGAAAATGTATCATTTTATATCAACTTCTTATCCCTTATTTGATTCTATGTGTTTGACAAGCCTATCTATACCATCTCAACCATATAATTGTTTTCAAATCTCCCTTTCCTTTATATATTCTCAAGATGATAAAACCTCCCTCCTTTTATCCCTTAACCCTAGACATATATATATATATATATATATATATATATATGAAACTTCTCTTGTGCCTATAATAGCAATATCATACCAATCAATAGCAAATCATGAATTAGAAACAATATAAGCAATATCAAAGACATGACTTAAAAATTTATATAAGCAATACCAAGCCATGAAAGAAAACTTCATAAAGTAATATGAAAGCATACATCCAAAGTTTTATACAAAAGTCAAACTAAAGCATAATGAAAGTCACAAGGGCCATGCCCCGAAGTTGTTAAGCATTACAATGCCAAATCAAATGTTTGAGAGATAAATATAAAATTCAAGCCACACACTCTCAACACTAGCATCATCAAGTCAATCTCAACTACTCGTCATCGTCTGGAGGAGGAGGAGGAGGAGGGGCCTGATACATCAAGTTCCAGCTCTGCATCATCGCATACATCTCATCCTGCTGCTGCTGGAACCCCTGACAGAACTGTGTGAGACCTTGAACCTCCTCCTGACTGGCAGTTTGCTACTGCTGCATCTCAATCTGCCGCTGCTGAAATGTCTGAAAGTCTCCCCTCAGATCATGTACCTCTGATTGTAAGAGGGAGAACTGCTCCTGTGAAACTCCAGCAGCAGCAGTAGGCGCAGCCTCCTCATCATAACTGGAGGAATCAGAACGCTGTCTCCAGGTCATCACCCCCTGTCGGCACTCAATCCCCGCCAAGGACAGCTGTCATGAGCCAATCTGGTCGTAATCCTTGGAAAGGTGATGTACCTCACCCCTAGTAGTGCAAATGCACCTAGACTCAAAGAATTCAGTCAAAACATGACCGAAAGGCATATAGATCTTGGCATTGACACATTGAGAAAAATGGACAATGGATGTGAAGACATGCAAGGTGATGTCGATATCTAGTCTCCTTTCTAATGCATAATGATTACCAAGTGAGGAAGTCGAATCTTTGACCTCCCCTTGGTGACAATACGTAATATACAGTCTAAGATAATTTTATACAATACATTGCTAAAAGGAGTCATGTTCTTAGCCTCGAAAATATGCTGTGTCACACATCGATGTCTTGAAAAATAATGGAGATGGATTTGGTCTATGGTTACATTGGGGAAGGTGAAAGGCTCGATGACTTTTGGAAAATATGTAAATGCATGGTTAGAAGTCCTACACCCTAAAAATGAACCTAAGATTGCAGCTGAAAAGGGAATGGTGACACCCGCCACCATGGACTCATAGGTCCCATCATCGGGACCAACACATGTCAGATTGGCGTAAAACTCCTTGCACAAGTCCAGGTTAACAGGGTGCTGACAATATACTAGTTGCTCTAGACCAAAATATATGATCATTTCAGTAATCTGGGGAGTTTTCTCTTGGAAGTATGCCCTATTTGGATATCTACAATTCATTAATACAAACTCATTATCGGAAAATCTCCATCGGCACTCGTCGGAATGGAACTGAGGTGTCTCCGGATCTACATGACCTTGTTGAGATGACCCCTCACCCTTTCTTTTCTTTTGGACAACTTTAAAATGTAAAAATACCCATGCATGTACCACACGTCACCCCATAAAGAGAAACACAAGGAAGATCATGCAAAAAGACACACATTAGTTTCAAATCATGAACTAACTGTGAAAAATAAATTACACAAATAGTTACCATTTTCCGGAGCCTTGCATGATGAAAGTTGGTGAGGATTGACTCAAAGAGAGAAGTTTTCCTAGCCCTAGGTTTAGATCTGAGGTAGAGGGAGGCTAGGAAAGTGATTTCAGGGCTTGGGAAGGCATAAAGCACAAGGGGAGGTTGGGGAAGAAGAAAATTCGCAGGGAGTGGCACTGAAAACCCTAGGTTCAGCCACCCCCGCACGGCCTGTTTCTTTTAAACCCTCGCATACCAGTCGACTGCCTCAGGGGCAGTCTTGAGGCAGTCGACTGAGAAACAAATAGAAAGTTCAGTCCACTACCCCAAGCACAGTCGACTGGTAATTTCAATTTCCCAGTTCCTGATCTATACTAGACCAGTCAACTGGTTCTGAACCAGTCGACTGCTACCCTGATTTCAGCTTTCCAGTCCTAATTTCAGAAATGCAAAATTAATTCCATAAATCTCTAAAAAATCTAAAATTTCGTGGAGAGATTTGTGGAACCTATGTCTACTTGGGAAAAATATTGTTTGGAATAAATTTATTAGCAAAATCAAGATTGGCACGAAATTCAAAACTACCTAAATAGTGTCATTGAAACTTAACTAAAAGTTCTAATTTTGATCTCTTCTTGATGCCTCTTCTCATATTTAACCACAATACATTCCTGGAACTTATTTATATGGCATCTACATATTAAAAACCAATCTTCACACAATATGATTCTATTTTCATCTTTTCCTCCATAAACCTCCTTTTAATGTGTCTATTTCCTAGGATTAAAACTCATATTAGTTTCCAAACCCTTTGGCACATTCCATAGTCCATCTAATCCCTTAGGAGAAATCCTCCTGAGATCTATTGACCATGGGCCATCTTGACCTCTAGAGCTCTCAACCCTAGTCACCTCACTAGGTGACTCATCTATAAAGGCAAGACCACACCGGTGTACCTCCAATACTTCTTGACTTACAACCCTTTCTTCCTTAACTTTCCACACCTTATCCTTGGTCAACTTTTTCTTCTCCCCTTTAAATGGATTTTTCTTGTTATTTTTGGCCTTTCCTTTGCTATAGTCATATGGCACCTGTAGGACCGGTGCCATCGATAGAGGGGGTGAATATCGACTGTAAATCTTTCTCGCGGAAATCGTAAGCTTTTCGAATCTTCATTCTAGACTCAGAGTGTTAGTGCAGTGGAAAATAAATAGAACGAAGAAAACACAACACAGCAGACACGCGGGATTTATTTACTTGGTTCCCGACCCCCCTGGGTCAGTACGTCCAAGGTCTATGTACTCAGCGTGAGTCCACTATTGATCTCCTTTCCGGAATTTTCGGAGGCGGAGAAAACCTGTCTTACAGTGCAGAAGTACAATCAAAAAGATAATAAATTGAATGCAGAATAATAAAAGCAAACTGAACAAACAAGGGTTGAAACTCGGCCGATCTGGACCTCCGAAGTGTCGTACACTTCCTCCTGGAGCCTCCTGGTCGTAGAGCCTCGTCTTTAGCGCTTTGTCGTCGGTCAGAACATTTAGAATGGATCTCAGAAGTTGTTTCTGATGTTGAGGGGTCGAAGTGCCTTTTATAGGCTTCATACGGGCGCCTGTGATCACCGGGGCGCCCCTATGGACTTGGTCAAACCTCTTCCCTGCGCCGAACTCGCCGCGGCTGCTAAAACCCTTGACCAGGGCACCATGGACCTCCCAGGCACCTGAATGAAAGCTTATCTCTATTTCGAACTCGAAACAGCAAATACATCTTTCAACTTGGGCGCCTGTATCATCCCGGGCGCCTAAATCGAAGACTATTCTGCCTTCCTTCGACTTTAGCCTTTTTCCTTCTTTGACCTGGGCGCCTGGATCCTGTTGGGGGCCTGGCTTCAAAGCTTCCAGCCCAAAGCTAGTTTTTGTTCTTTGATCTGGGCACCCCCATTGATGGGGGTGCCTGGCTTGGCTGGTAACCAGCCCTTTGCTTGATTTGTCTTCGGTTCTTGGTACCTGCAAGATACACAAATACAAAGCAAATATACACACAATATTAGCCTTAAGGACTTGGTTCTGACTTCGGATTTCCATGAAACCCTAGGTCGAACCGACGCAAGTTCCCACCCCCGAGAATGTGCCTTTCACCTACTCGTTTCAGGAGTCGGTTGCCACCCAGTCCTTCGGGTGGGCTTTTGCTTAGCCTCCGATACTCTCGGATCTCGAGATGCCCAAACCCCGACCTGTCTCTACTTCTGTCCTTAGTCATCGCTCAGCTAAGTTGCTCAATCCCTCGAACCAAGACTTTATGCCCAAACCCTAAGTCCAGGACTTCGTGTTGGTGCAGGCAGCACCTAAGTCAAACCTGGGTTTTGATAATGACAAAGGGTTCAGAAGTTAAGATGTTATTGTGTTCTAATTTTGTTCACTGAGTGTGCAGAAAGAAGTCCTAGGTACACTAGGCAAGAAGTCCTGGCAAAGGGCTAGGCAAAGAAGTCCTGGTCAAGGACTGGGCAAGAAGACCTGACCGGAAGTCGGGCAAAGAAGTCCTGGTCGAGGACTGGGCACGAAGTCCTGGCAAGGGGCTGGGCACCGAAGACCTAACTGGAAGTTGGGCACGAAGACCTGGTCAGGTTGATCAGGCAAAAGTCCAACCGGAGGAGTCAGTTGGAAAAAGGTAAACTCTCCTGAGAGGAGTAGGTGAGGATGTGTTCCCCGTCGAGGGAACAGTAGGCGTTGGTTCGACCTAGGGTTCCATTTGGGAGACCCGAAGTCATAACCAAGACAGCTACGACTGTAATTATTACTTACTATGTTTTCTGGGACTAACCTTAGTTGCAGGGTCGAATGACTGATCGTCTGTAAGTGAAGGTTCTTCAATGGGCCTAGGCGCCCGAATGAAGTCAGGTGCCCGAATGGGCTCGGGCGCCCGTAAGAATACGGGCGCCCAAGTGTGAAGGCAAATCCCAAATCATAGTTGCGAAGCCACTGAACCAAGGTGGATCTGGCGCCCGTGAGGTCACAGGCACCCCCATCACCTCAGGCGGCCAAGTGGGGAGGATAAGCACTGACTGAGCCCGCGGATAAGGATTTGTAGATCAGAGGGCACGTGTCATGCGCCCCCAACCCATCAGGTGCCCGATAGAGCACTATAAAAGGGGCTCGACCCCAAGGCTTCAACAACCCTACTTTCTAACGCTCCAAAGATTTTCGTTCAAGCGCTCCTCTCCGGTAAACTCCGAATTCGAGATTCCAGCGCCGACGATGACCCTCTGCTCTGAAGTACGATCCACATCGGGCGTCGGTAACGAAAAGTGTAGCTCTTTTCATTTACTATAATATTCTTGTACTAAAATTTGTAAACCTTTTGCACGATTATAGAATTGTCCAAAGTAAACGGGTGGCTCAAATTTCGTGCAACCTCCAATTTGAGAGTTTTTCGGATCTTATGAAATTTTTAATTTCTTTTTCATTCGAATTTTTCTCACTAATTGAGGTTGGTGCAACACCACTCGATCGTTTTTTTTAATTATCTTGTTCCCGCACTACTAATCCAAGGCCAAGTCTTGGGACAGATTTTTTTATTTTTTTTATTTCAGAAATCTTAAAGGGTCATGCAAGAGGGATTCAGCACAGCCAGACCATCACTTTTCAGTGGAGAAGACTTCTCCAATTGGAAGAGTCGGATGGAAGTCCACCTGAAAACTCAGGTGGATATGTGGATCATAATCCAATCTGGTTTGGAAATTCCCAAGAATGCTGAAGGAGTGGCACATCATTACACAGAATGGGGCGCTTCGCTGAAGAAGAAGATCGAGGCTGATGCAAAGGCAACCAGACACTCTAATGCAGACTAAGCAAAGAAGAATTGAACCGGGTGGGACCCTTCAACAGTACGAAGGAACTCTGGGGTAAGTTGATTGAATTGCACGAAGGTACTTCAGACACCAGAATCAGCAAGAGGGGCCTACTGCTGAACAAATTGTACACTATCAAAATGAACGAAGGCGAGTCAGCAGCCCAGCTCCACGCCAAGATCCAGGAGCTGATGAACGGTCTACATACAATCGGTCACAAGGTAGAAAACCGTGACCTTATCAGGTATACCCTAAACGCCTTCCCGAGAAATACTTTGTGGGCATCTATGGTAGATGCTTACAAAGTTTCTAGGGACCTTTCCAAAATTAAATTAGACGAATTATTTTCTGAACTAGAATTACATAAGCAGACTAACTGCACCTTAGCCGAGAAAGGTATTGCTTTTCTTGCAGGAAAAACAGGAAAGGTGACCAAGAAAAAGCCTCAACCTCACCCGAGACTGACTCAGACTCAGACTCAGAAGATAGCGAAGGAGATCGACCCAAACTGGTTCGGCTAGCCCGAGACTACTACAAGGAGCTGAAGCATCAGACCAACAGAAGAAAAGCTAGCCGAAAGAAGGAAGATCCAGCTGAACCATCAATGTCTAAGACCAAATCAAACGTGACCTGCTACGAATCCAACAAGAAGGGACACTAAAAATCGGAGTGCCCTAATCTGAAAGAAGCCAAGAAGACAAGAAGGAAGAAGGCCCTTCAAGCCACGTGGGACGAGTCTTCCTCCTTCGAAGAAGAAGAGGCCCCACAATCGAACCTGCTCGCCTTGACTGCTTCAGAAGAGATCGACACCGGATCAGAATCAGAGACAGTCGACGGAAAGCTCACAATTTCGGAGGACGACAAAATAACTGTAAGTGGTTTTTCTAAAGTTGAATTAGCAGAATTAATTGCCTACCTATCTAGTAACTTGGCAAAAGCCAAAATCCGAGTCGAGTCCCTCTGACAGGAAGTAAAACTCCCGAAAGAGGGAGCTGAGTCTAGATCTTTTACTGAGAAGGTTCAAGAAGGAACCTCTGCTCAAGTTGAAAAGCTTGAGAAAGAGAACTCCTACTTGAAAACTTAAGTCAAGGACCATAGAGCGGCTTTAGAACGATTCACTTTGGGTTCCAAGGGTATTGACATGATCCTTGGAAAACAGAAGTCTGTTCTAAATCGATCCGGGTTAGGGTATCAAACCAAGGCTAGACAAAGGTCATACTATGCTGTATTGAACCAATCTAGGCCCAAAGTTCAGGCATGGGTACCCAAACTTTGCCTGAACAACCAAGCTGGACCAAACCAGTATTAGATCCCCAAGGACAAGATTCATATCTTGCCTAATCATTACCGTGGCTTTAGCCCAGGGGGAGCCAACTTAAAAGTAATTTTTATAGTTAGATAAATTCTTTTCTTATTTTAAAATTGCATGCTTGCTTGTTTATTTATTTTCTGCAATTTACCACGCTTAGACCTAGGACTGGTTAGATTAAGGACTAAAACGGTTAACTGAAATTTGAACAGCATAGTATTGGGTGGAGGTGAGATGATGGTACGTTAGAGAAGCCATTTTGGCGGAACTAGCCGAAGCTACCAATCTAAGACCCAAACTAGTTAGACCAAAATATTTCGAGTAACTTAAAAATGGATTTTCAATAAAAGGCTTTGTCAAGGAAAGGGTTAATGATCCAATAAGGCTATGGCCAAAGAAACCTAGTGCCTCGCCAAGACCTGGAAGCTGATCATTGAAAACCAAATTCATTTTACTAATGTCAGATTTGAATCTAACACAAATTTTAATTAATCTTAGATTTAACTTGTAACGCCCGTCTTTTTTTTTCCACACCTTACGATGAGGCGAGAGACGGCGTTACCCTAACATACATATAGACACATGAACATCGTAATACAGCGGAATAATTTAAAACTTTTATACTTACATGCACCTGACACTTGAATATCGTAGACATGTCTTCTACTATCATTCCTAAACATAGCGACATGGTAACTTAGCATGTTAACCTCGTACATAACATCATGATATAAAAATCACATAAAGTAGCCATAAGCAACATAGGTAGTAAGTTATTCTTCCGACATAACTATCATAAGTATAGCATGAAACTTAAAAAGACAGTGCAAACATAAGCCATGAGACAAAGTATAAATATGAGAATTTTTTTCCTTGCCATGTCACTACCACACACACACTCTTGCCCCTCCTGCTGCTTCCCTTAATATCCTCTTGCTTGATCTGCGGTATAAGACAATAAAACTATAAGCACATAGGCTTAGTAAGACTCTTCCCTACTCACTAAAATCATACGTCACATAAAATATAAGCATAGGAACATTTAACATGACATGATTCTTAACATAAAACGTAAGCGTATGAATCATTTAACATGTCATGATTCTTAGCATAAAACATAAACATAATAAACATTCGACATGTCATGGTTCTTAATCATAAAACATAAACATAATGAACATTTAACCTAGCATGGTTCTTAATCAGAAAACATGAACATAATAAACATGGTTCTTAATCATAAAACATGACCATAATAAACATGGTTCTGTTGGTGCATAAAGCACCCAAGTCGAACCTATGTTTTGATAAATGGCAAAGGATTCAAAAGTTAAGTCTTATTTGTTATCTAACATGCTGCTTGAGTGTGCAGATTGAAGTCCTAGCAAGGGAATGCTAGGCACCTAGCAAAGGATTGCTAGGCACTGAAACCCTAAGTCCTGGCGAAGGACAGCTGGGCACCTGGCGAAGGGCTGCCAGGATCCAAAGCCCTAACAAAGGACTGCTAGGCACCTGGCGAAAGACTGCCAGGATCCAAAGCCCTAGCGAAGGACTGCTAGGCACCTGGCGAAGGATCCAAAGCCCTAGCGAAGAACTGCTAGGCACCTGGCGAAGGACTGCCAGGATCCAAAGCCCTAGCGAAGGACTGCTAGGCACATGGCGAAGGACTGCCAGGATCTAAAGACCTAGCGAAGGACTGCTAGGCACCAGGCGAAGGACAGCTTTGTACTGAAGACCTGGCGAAGGACAGCTAGGCACCTGGCGAAGGACTGCTGGGCAAAAGTCCAACCGGAGGAGCCGATTGGCAACAGGTAAATTCTCCTGAGAGGAGTAGGTGAGGACGCGTTCCCCGTCGAGGGAACAGTAGGTGTCGGTTCGACCTAGGTTCCATTTTGGAGACCCAAAGTCAGAACCAAGACAGCTAAGGCTGTATAAAACTAACATATTATTGCTTTATGTTGTTTTGGACTAAACCTGGATGCAGGACAGAAGGAACGAGTGTCTGTAGCTCAGAGAGCCTCAAAGGAGTGAGGCAGCAGCTGAGTAGGGCGCCCGGAGTGTCGCGGGCGCCCCCAAGGTGAATACAAAACAGATGAAGCAAAAGAAGTGCTTCGGCAGCTCATGGGCGGGGCGCCCCCGTGCTCCTGGGCGCCCCCAGTGTCCAGGGCATCCCGCACTCAAGCCAATGAAGAGGATAAGACGTATCCAGCCGAGAAGCCCGTTGAAGGAGTCAACCAGGGCGCCCCCAGCGTCCCAGGCACCCCCAGTGTCAAACCTCAGCCCTATTCGAGTGGGATAGAGGCTGACCGAGACAAGGTCGAATCGGGTGACACGTGGGGGGGGGGGGGGCGCCCCCGACGTCCAGGGCGCCCCGAAGTGCTATAAATAGCACCCAACGCCAAGGCTTCTCAACAATCAATTCTTCAAACACTCCTACGCTCTTCTGCTCCCGCGCTCTGCTCCAGAAACCTCCCAACTCGAGATATAAGCGCCGACGACGTCCCTTCACTCCGAAAATATAATCTATACCGGACGTCGGTAACGAAGAGCTATTTTTAAGTTTACTGTACTACTTTTGTAATATCTCTCTGTAAACTGTTTTGCGCACATATAGAATTGCCCGCAGTAAAGGTCAACGACCGTGGGCCTTGGAGTAGGAGCCGACCGCGACTCCGAACCAAGTAAAAGATCTTGGTTCACGTTTTGTGTTTATTTCTTCCGCTGCGTAATTTCTCTAACTCTAATCCAAACGATTTACGATATTCACCCCCCCCCCTCTATCGTTTCTCTTGATCCAACAAGTGGTATTAGAGCGGGGAAGCTCAAATTTGGTGCAACCACCAGTTTGAGAATTTTTCAGATTTTTTTAATTACTTTTCTTTTACTTTTTCGTAGTTTTCTTGTAAATCGAGGTTGGTGCAACACCCCTCGATAATTATTTCTCTTTATCCCGTACTACTAATCCAAGACCAAGTCTTGGGATATTTTCTTTCCTTTAGTTTACTTTTCAGATTAAATGTCAATGCAAGAAGGCTTCAGCACCGCAAGACCACCTCTCTTCAGTGGGGAGGACTTCCCCTATTGGAAGAGCGGAATGGAGGTCCACCTGAAAACTCAGGTGGACATGTGGATAATTATCCAGTCTAGACTGGAGATTCCAAAGAACGCTGAAGGAGTACCTCAAACCTACACGGAGTGGGACATCGCTCTGAAACGGAAGATTGAGGCTGATGCAAAGGCGACCGAGACCCTCCAATGCGGCTTAACAAAAGAGGAGTTGAACCGGGTGGGTCCATTCAACAGTGCCAAGGAGCTGTGGGGGAAACTGATTGAGTTGCACGAAGGAACTTCGGACACTCGAATCAGCAAAAGAGATCACCTTCTGAACTAGCTGTACATGATCAAGATGAACGACAACGAAAAAGCAGCTCAACTCCACACCCGAATTCAGGAACTAATGAACGAACTACACACCATCGGTCACAAGGTAGAAAACCGTGACCTAATAAGGTACGCTTTAAATGCTTTCCCGAGAAACACCTTGTGGGCATCTATGGTAGATGCATACAAGGTTTCAAGGGACTTGTCAAAAATTAAATTAGACGAACTATTTTCTGAACTCGAATTACATGAGCGGACTAACTGTAATCTGGCCGAGAAAGGTATTGCCTTTGTTGCAGGTAAAACTGGAAAGACAACCAAGAAGAAGCCTCAACCTGTACCCGAGTCTGATTCAGACTCAGAATCAGAAGACGAAGAAGGAGATCGACCAAAGTGTAACGACCCGGAAAATTCTCTTATATTTTCTTTAAAATATTGAGCATATCTAGATAATTTTCCGAGGGACCTAGAAATATTAATACGAATTTTAGCCTACATTCATGTTTTCTCATTTAAATTGGGAAAAATAAGCACTGATGGGCCTTATATGGGCTTTCTGGTACCATGATTATGGGTAAATTTTAGGAAAAAATTAATAGAAATATAAAGAGGTTTTAATGAGAAATATTAACATAATTATGAGGGAATTTTTAAGGAATTATCGAAATAATAGAAAATAAAATAAAAATAAAATAGAAAAATTAGTGCATGCACCAAGGATTGAACCTTGGACCTATTGTACAACCATGCATGCACTAACCAATTCACCTAGCAAGGGAGTGCTATGAGGAAATGAAGTGGATTATAGTTAAGGCTTAGGGAAAATGAAGAGACACCATGACTCTTCACTTACCCTCTTTAATGTGTTATAAAGAGGGGGCATGGGAGTTACTTTCTTTCTTCCATCAAGTCCACCTTTCTTCTTCCTCCTCCCTCATTCTAGCTGAAACCCCAAGAGGGGATTCTCCCTTGGAAAAGGCTCACCTAAGGCTCCATCTCCAAGATCCAAGGCTTTTACAAGGGTACAAAGGCTAGGGGTGGTCAAGAAGCAACAAGATCTTCATCCTTCTCCCAAATCTAAGGTCTATAATCAAGATCAACCAAAGTAAGACTCCCTCACCTGTGGTATAATAGTTCCTTTTTGATTTTTAGCATAATATGAAGTTGGTTTTGGGTTTGATGTTGAGAAAACTATGTTTTGGACCCTTATAGTATTCGGCCACCATGGGTTTTTGGGTCCATGATGATGTTAAAAATCTTAATCATGCTTTCTAATGTGTTCTCATGATTCTTAGAGAATAAGTATAATTTTTGAGAATTTTTGGAGTACCCTATGACCCTTTAGGATTTGGGACCATTATAAGGACACCATGGCTAGGGTTGGATTTAACCCTTCAATCATGTATCTTGTGTACCCTTATGATACAAGGGGAGGTTGAAGGGGTTTATGTAAATTTTCACAAGGTCTTATGACCCTAAGGGTTTCAGCCAAGAAGGTTCTAGGGCAAGGAGTTAGGGCTTACCTCAAGTAAGGGCCCTAATGACTCCTATGGTATGGTATGGAAGGTGTTAGATGATTAATTGGAAATTTTATGAATTTATTCATGCACCCATGGCTCTTACATGTTTCGGCCAACCCTAGAAAAATAGGGCTAAAAGTTAGTGTAAACCCTAATCATGAGCCCTAATGGCTCCTTATGGCCTTAGATGTACTGTATGGTTGTTTCTTTTTCCTTATGCTACCTTACATGTCATGGAATGATGGAATCCCTCCCTTGTAGGTTTCGTCCAAGCATGGTCACTAGGGTTTGGGTGGAGTTAGGGTTTGAAGAATGATGGTTTATGCTTTATTATGAAGTATATATAAAGGTTCAAGCATGTGGTAGAAATTAAGTTACCTATAACCCTAACCTTAAGCACCATGTTTCATGTGTGTATGTTTGGATGCCATGTTTAATAGGGTTTATTTATGAATGTCTTATGTTCTATGCCATGCACTTGGATAATAGGTAGCATGTTTATGGAAGTCCTAACTATGCAAGCTTGAGATAGATACCATGCTTATGTATGAAATGCAATGCTTACCTTATGTATCATGATCATGCATGCCCTATGGATTAGGACAAGGGTCTATGTAAACATGTCATGTTCAATGAATATAATGCAATGCATACCTTATATGCCATGATCATGCAAGCACTAGGAATAAGAATGATGTTTTAGGTAAGCATGCCATGTTTTATGAATGAAGATGCATGCCATGTTTATGAATAATGATGCATGTCATGTTTTATGAATGGAGATGCTTGCCATGTTTTATGAATGATGATGCATGCCATGTTTTATGAAAGAAGATGCATGCCATGTTTATAAATGAAGATAATGCTTATGCCTTCCAGGCATCATGATGCTATGCATTAAGTATGAACAATGAAAGGACAAGCATGTTTTAAGTCATGCTTCATGTAACAAGTGTTGGGACCGGGTGCATGTTGACATGGATACGGGTTCGTTCTTAAAATTTAATTACGTGCAACGGAAGGTTTAGCATAAATAATTTCTCAAATTATTTTAACCACGTATCTAGCATGCAACCTTATGTTGTGGAGACATGATCATACATTTAAAATTTTACAAAAAGTAAACTAATTTACTTAATACCTCGCGTAACTTGTAGAAAGGGACGAGATCCAACCGTAGCGTCCCTTGGAAGCTCCGCCTCTATTCGCGTCCACGCCGAGTTTTCTTCGGGATGACTTCGCAAAGCCACGAGTTTCATGCCGACAAGAACTACTAGATTATCCAAAGGCACGACAAGAATACCAAGAGAGAGATGAAAAACTAACCACCAAACGAAGAACGGAATCAAGATTCCGTGAGGAGGGAAGGAGTCGCGCCCGCTTCTTCTTCTTCTTCGGCTTCTTCTTGGTGGTGGAAGCTCACGGCAAAGGGGGAGGGCTCTAGGGCCGGCGGCACTAGAAGAGGGAGAGGGAGAGAAGGAGAGGGAGAGAGGCTAGGCAAGAATCCTTGATCTCTTGGATTAATCTCCAAGCCTTGCCTTGGTACCTTTATATAGTAGCCTCTTAATCGCCAAGTCTCCTCTTAACGGAATAAATTTTTCATAAGAAATTTATCTTATAAATTTTTCTATGAATTATTTGTTGGTGCAGAATGCACCTAAGTCAAACCTGTGTTTTGATAATGGCAACATAGATCAAAAGTTAAGTCCTTCTTGCTTTCTAACAAGTTAATCAAGTGTGTAGTGAAAGCCCTAGCGAAGGACTGCTAGGCACCAGGCGAAGGACAGTCTGGGACTAAAGACCTAGCGAAGGACTGCTAGGCACCGGGAGAAGGACAGCTCGGCGTCCAAGCCCTGGCAAAGGACCGCCAGGCAAAAGTCCAACCAAAGGAGCAGTTGGCATCAGGTAAATTCTCCCAAGAGGAGTAGGTGAGGGCGCGTTCCCCGTCGAGGGAACAGTAGGCGTCGGTTCGACCTAGGGCTCCATATTGGAGACCAAAGTCAGAACCAAGACAGTTGAGGCTGTATAAATTAATGCTTTATCTTGTTTTCGGACTAACCCTGGATGCAGGACCAAAGGAACGTGTGTCTGCAGCTCAGAGAGCCTCAAAGGAGTGAGGCAGCAACTGAGTAGGGTGCCCTGAGTGTCTAGGGCGCCTCCACGGTGAACAAGAAACAAGTAAGGCAAAAAGAAGTTCGGCTAACCACTGGCCGGGGCGTCCTCTGTATCCAGGGCGCCCTCAGCAGCCAAGGCGCCCTGAGCGCCCAGGGCGCCCTCAAGAGCCAAGGCGCTTCGCGCCTACGCCAGCGAGGTCGATCAAATCTATCCAGCCGAGAAGACCGGGTCAACCAGGGCGCCCTCAGCGACCAGGGCGCCCCCGACGTCCAGGGCGCCCTAGGTGCTATAAATAGCACCCCTCGACCCCAAGCTTCATATCAACTTCATTCCAAAGCTTCCACGCTCTTCTACGCTCGTGCCTTGCTCCAGAAACGCCTCACCTTGAGTCGACGACGTCCCGCTGCCCCGAAAAGAATCGACACACTCCGGACATCGGTAACGAAGAGCTTAATATTCTATTATTATTTTATTGCACTCTCTTTGTAATTGAAATCATTGTAACCTATTTGCGCGAATATAGAATTGCCCAAAATAAACGGTCAACGACCGTGGGCCTTGGAGTAGGAGTCGACACAGGCTCCGAACCAAGTAAAAATCACTGTGTCTTTGTGCTGTGTCTCATATTTTTGTTTCCGCTGTGCACTTACTCTTAGTTTTCTGAAAAAGAGCGATTTTCGATATTCACCCCCCCTCTATCGGCTTTTCACGATCCAACAAGTGGTATCAGAGCGGGGAATTCAAACTTGGTGCAACCACCAGTTTGAAAATTTCTTTTCGGATTTCTTTTTTAATTTTATCATTTTATTTTCTTACGAATTCTTCGAAATTTTTTTTTTTTCGTTTTCCTTGGCAAGGTTGGTGCAACACCCCTTGTCTTTAATTTATCCAGCACTACTAATCCAAGACCAAGTCTTGGCAAATCTCTTTTAGCTTTTCTTTTTCAGAACAAATGTCTATGCAAGAGGGATTCAGCACCGCTAGACCTCCACTCTTCAGTGGAGAAGACTTTTCCTACTGGAAAAGTCGCATGGAGGTCCACCTGAAAACTCAGGTGGACATGTGGATCATTATCCAGTCTGGTCTGGAGATCCCCTGAAATGCAGAAGGATTTCCACAAAGCTACTCGGAGTGGGACAACACTCTAAAGCGCAAGATAGAAGCCGACGCAAAAGCAACACAAACCCTACAATGCGGGCTGACAAAGGAAGAGCTGAACCGAGTGGGCCCCTTCAACACCAGGATCACCAGGATCAGCAAAAGCTGATCGAGCTGTACGAAGGGACTTCGGACACCAGGATCAGCAAAAGGGATCTGCTACTGAATAAACTCTACACTATCAAGATGGCCGACAATGAAACAGCAGCCCAACTCCACGCACGAATCCAGGAGGTAATGAACGGTCTTCACTCAATAGGTCACAAGGTTGAAAACCGTGACCTAATAAGGTATACTCTAAACGCCTTTCCTAGAAACACCTTGTGGGCATCTATGGTAGATGCATACAAGGTCTCTAGAGATCTTTCTAAATTAAAACTTGATGAATTATTTTCTGAACTAGAACTGCACGAACAGACTAACACCAATTCGGTCGAAAAAGGTATTGCTTTTCTTGCAGGCAAGACTGGAAGAACAACGAAGAAGAAGCCTGAACTTGAACCCGAGTCTGACACAGACTCAGAAGATGAAGAAGGAGATCAAACTAAACTGGTCCAGCTCGCTCGAAGCTACTACAAGGAGCTGAAGAACCGAACCAACAAACGAAAAACCGGCCGAAGAAAGGACGAACCAATTGAACCAGCAAACAAGCCCAATGTGACATGCTACGAGTGCAAGAAAAAGGGCCACTACAAGTCAGAGTGCCCTAACCTAAAGGAGACTAAAAAGCCGAGAAGAAAGAAGGCGCTCCAAGCAACCTGGGACGAGTCTTCCTCAGAAGAAGAAGAAGAGGCACCCCAGTCCAACCTCCTAGCTCTGACCGCCTCAGATAAAGTCGAGACAGAGTCAGAATCAGAACAAGAGGACGGCGAGCTGACCTTCACAGAGGACGGAGAAATTAAGGTAACTGGTTTTAATAGATTGCAGTTAACTGAATTGATTTCTTTTCTTTCTCGTGATTTGGCAAAAGCCAAACTCCGGGTCGAATCCCTCCGACAGGAAGTAAAACTCCTGAAAGAGGGAGCTGACTCTAAACCCTTAACCGAGAAGGTTCAGGAAGGAACTTCTATTCAAGTTGAAAAACTTGAAAAGGAGAACTCCTCCCTGAAAACTCAGGTTAAGGATTATAGAACAGCTTTAGAACGATTTACATCTGGTTCCAAGGGTCTTGATATGATCCTTGGAAAACAGAAATCAGTTCTAAATCGATCCGGACTTGGCTACCGAACCAAATCCCGACAAAGATCATATTTAGCTGTACTGAATCAGTCCAGAGGCAAAACTCAGGCATGGGTACCTAAACTATGCCTGAACAAACCAACTGGATCAAATCAGTATTGGATCCCCAAGGACAAGATTCACATCTTGCCTAACCATCACCGTGGCTTTAGTCCAGGGGGAGCCAAACTAAAAATCATTGTTATTATTAGATAAACTTGTCATTATTGATTTAAATTGATTATTTGATTGTTTACTTAATTTCTGTAATATACCATCCTTAGACTTAGGTTAGTTAAGGACTGAACAAACTTAGCTGAAATTTGACAACATAGTATTGGGTAGAGGTGAGATGATAGTACGTTGGGGAAACAAATTCTAATAAGATCAAGTTCACTTGGTCTCTTTAGACTGGCGGAACTGGCCGAAGCTACCGATCCAAAACCCAAACTAGTTAGACCAGAAATTTTTCAGAAATTGATTTTGAAAATGAAATTTCATTAAAAGGCTTTGTCAAGGAAAGGGTGGATGATCCCATAAGGCTTCGGCCAAAGAAGGCCTAGTGCCTCGCCAAGACCTGGAAGCCAATTTTTGAATTTCAAATTCAAATTAATTTTTGTCAAATTCGAATCTAACACAAAACTTCAGCTAAGTATAGATTTAAACATCTCTTCAAAAATTTCAAAATTAATTAATTAAGTTTTTCAAAATTTAATTATCCTTCAAAATTAATCAAAATTTTCAAATTTTCAAAACTATCAAAACCTGTCTCACAAAACCTATAAGGTTAACGTGATTGAAAACCCTAGATTTGGGTGAGACAGACTAGGCAGTGAAACTCAATTTAAGATATTCCTGATTCTAATTGGATCCAAATCAAGAAAATTCTTTATGCGTAGGAACATAAAGATTTGGACCAATGGATGTTGGATAGCGGTTGTTCCAGACACATGACTGGAGACAAATTGAAGTTCACCAAGCTCAAACTAAAAAACCTAGGCTCAGTGGCATTTGGCAATAATGCTACACTCAAGGTAATTGGGTCAGGTAATATTGAGCTTAAATCTGATTTCATTATTAAGAAAGTTCTATTGGTTGAAAACTTTAATTTTAACTTGCTTAGCATAAGTCAGTTATGTGATTCTGGTTATATAGTTACTTTCAATAATTCTAACTGCCTGATTAGAAATGAACAAGACTCAGAAATCATACTTAAGGGCACTAGGAAAAACAATTTATACACCATAAATCTTCCCATTATACCTAAATGTATGTTAACTCAATTAGAACAAACAAACCTCTGGCATAGGAGATTAGGTCATACCAATGTAAGAACTATATCAAAAATTACCCAACTTGGCTTAATCAAAGGTATCCCCAACATCAAAAATAATGAAAACCAAATATGTGAATCATGCAATCAAGGTAAGCAAACCAAATCCAATCACAAACTAATTCAGTCTGACTTAACTCAAACCACACTTGAGCTCCTGCACCTGGACCTATTTGATTCACATGGAGCCAAGTCACTAAGCGGAAACCGATACTGCTTAGTAATAGTTGATGATTACTCTAGGTTTACCTGGGTTAGGTTCCTAAAAACCAAAGATGTAACCCTAAGCCTATTCAATGAATTCTGTAAACTAATTGAAAATCAAAACGACACTAAAATAAAAAGACTTAGGAGTGATCACGGGGGAGAATTTGAGAATCAACGATTTGAAGAATTCTGTAAAATAAATGGGTATTTACATGAATTTTCATGTCCTAGAACCCCCCAACAAAATGGGATAGTTGAGCGAAGGAATAGAACATTACAAGAAGCCGCTAGGGCTATGCTCAACGAATTTAATCTAGCAAACCAATTTTGGGCAGAAGCAATTAGTACAGCCTGTTATATCCAAAATAGGGTTTTGATTAATAAACGACACAACAAAACCCCCTATGAACTGTACTACCATAGACTTCCAAACCTACACTACCTAAGAGTCTTTGGATGCAAAGTCCATATCCTAAACACCAAAGACTATTTAGGAAAGTTTCAATCCAAGTCCAACCCAGGCATTTTTCTAGGGTATTCAACCACAAGTAGAGCCTATAGAGTTTACAACAAACAAACTAAGAAAATTGAAGAAACAACCAACTTAATTTTTGATGAAGAAATCAATTCAAATTCTAATAATCCAGAACCAATTTCATCAAACTCTGACCAAGAAAATGAACAACTAATTGAACCCTTAAACGATCTAACTATTGAACCAATTAATGAACCAAGAATCGAACCACCAAATGAACCAGTCCAAAGAGTCGAACCAAATAGTGAACCAAACCAACCAGCCGGACCTGAGGCTGAACCAAGCTCCAGAAGAACAAAGAAACTCAGACTTAGTCACCCAACCGATCAAATTATGGGTGATCCAACTCTAGGAGTAAGGACTAGGTCCTCCTATAGAAACCTCAGTCAAATAGCTATGATATCAAAAATAGAACCCAAAACTATAGATGAAGCCCTACCTGACCCTGACTGGATCATAGCTATGCAAGAAGAATTAGCTCAATTTGAGAGGAACCAAGTCTGGGAACTAGTGCCTAAACCTGAAGGTAAATCCATTATAGACACTAAATGGGTCTTTAGGAACAAACTAAATGATCAAGGAGAAATAGTCAGAAATAAAGCCCGCTTAGTAGCTAAGGGATTCAGCCAAGTAGAGGGACTAGACTATGATGAAACATATGCCCCAGTAGCTAGACTTGAGTCCATTAGAATGTTATTGGCCTTTGCATCCCATAAAGGATTCAAGTTATATCAAATGGATGTAAAGTCAGCCTTTTTAAATGGATTTATAAAAGACGAAGTTTATGTAGGGCAACCCCCCGGGTTTGAGGACTTAGACAAACCTAACCACGTCTATAAACTAACTAAAGCCCTATATGGCTTAAAACAAGCACCTAGGGCTTGGTATGAAAGACTATCAACTTACTTAACTACTAAAGAATTTAAACAAGGCCAAATTGACTCAACCCTATTCATTAAAACCCTAGGAAAAGATATATTTATTGCCCAAATTTACGTAGATGACATAATCTTTGGATCCACCAACACCAACTTTCTAAAAGAATTTGTTAAGATAATGGAAGATGAATTTGAAATGAGCTTAGTTGGTGAGCTTACATTTTTCCTAGGACTACAAATCAAACAAACTAGGGATGGTAACTATGTTCATCAATTCAAATATGCTAAAGAATTAATAAAGAAATTTAAAATGGATAACTCTAAAAGCATAAGTACCCCCATGGCCACTAATGTAAAAATAGATAGTGACCCTGATGGTAAACCAGTGGATCCTAAACTCTATAGGAGTATGATAGGTAGCCTACTGTACCTTACAGCCAGCAGACCTGATATTCTTTTTGCTGTAGGGATGTGTGCTAGATACCAAACTTGTGCTAAGGAAACACACTTAGCAGCCCTAAAAAGAATTTTAAGATATGTAAAGGGCACCCTAAATGTAGGAATTTGGTATCCTAGAACTTCAACTTTTGATTTAACTGGATACACAGATTCTGATTATGCAGGCTGTAAGTTAGATAGAAAGAGCACAAGTGGAAGCTGCCAACTGTTAGGTCAGAGTCTAGTTAGTTGGTGTAGTAGAAAACAACACTGTGTAGCTCTATCCACAACTGAAGCTGAGTATGTGGCATTAGGAGAATGTGTTGCACAACTTTTATGGATGATGCACACACTCAAGGACTTTCAGCTCAACTACACCCAAACTCAAGTATTTATTGACAATATAAGTTCAATTAATTTAAATAAGAACCCAATTCAACACTCCAGAACCAAACATATAGAAGTCAAACATCATTTTGTAAGAGACCATGTAGCCAGGGGTGAAATAGCACTTAAGCATATTGACTCTAAATCCAACCTAGCTGATATATTCACAAAACCCTTACCTGAATCTGAGTTTAGTTCACTAAGAAGGCAGTTAGGATTGTGTTCAGTAGAATAGTTTAACTCAATTGTTTTTACTCTATTTGATTTCAAAAATAAGTTTTCTAAAATTTTCTATTTTTGAAAAACTGTTTTATTTAAATTTCAAAATCAGTTTTCATTTTCAACTTAGCTTTATTTCAAAAATCAATTTTAAAATCTTTTCGACTTAGTTTTATATTAATTTTAAAACTACCCCCTTCAAAACTAGGGATTTTTCGAAAATTGACTTAGCCTAGGCTTTAACCCTAGAACTGCATGCACCTATAGACTTAGAAGCCAGCATCTCACAAGCACTTTAGGGTACTCATGATTGATAACCTAGAAAGGGTTGAGATGCTTAGGTCTTTGCCTCAATTCAAGATGCTTTAAGTCAGTGCATCTGCAGTAATTGGGGCACTAAATACAACTTATACAGCAATCAAGTTAAGTGTCAAGTTTAGAAAATCTAACTTGAACAAAAACACTTAACTTGACTAACCCTAGCAAAAACTACTGTTTATAATAGTTAGTAAGTAGCTAATTGGGTTAGACAGGCCCCTACAGAGAGAATTGATTGATTTAGTATAAATTTAAGTATGGATTGATTCAGTATAGCAAAAATTTTACTTATTTCCGTATTTATGCTGTATTTAATTGTTTTGATATATGGCAAAGGGGGAGAGATAGGAAAGGAGAGAGTAAAATGTTCTTTTCAAAATTTTTCTTAACTCTATCCTTTATTCAAAAAGTATTCAAAAGTTTAACTTTCTGAAAGATACTTAAGCTTTCAAAACTTCCACTTAAGCTTTCAAAGATACTTAAGCTTTCAAAACTTCCACTTAAGCTTTCAAAGATACTTATGTCACGCCCCGAGACCCAGGAGCCGCTGATCCAATATAAAATCGGACAGCACCTCCCCTGTCCGGCGAACAATTTACATATACATACAATCTACATAACAATCCACGCAATATATATTTGCACAACCACGCAGTTTAAAGGGCCACAGGCCTCAGATATAAGCAGAAACAACAGTTATATGATTATAACTATCGAAAAACCAAATCCGAACTCACCTGAGCTGCCAGGGGGCAGGAACAAAACCAAAATCAATCGAAGTCCAACATAGGACTCAAAAGTACAATACCATCAAATAAAACGTGCATACATGTTCAAATCAAAATAGCGGAAGCATAATAAATACTACAGGGTCCACAACCGAAGCAACGTAATGCCAAAATCAAAAAGAGCTCCGCTGGAGCTGGGGACTGGCGGCTCGGGATCTCCTCGCAGACATCAACCTGAAAATAAACATATATGGCAACGGGGTTAGTCCATAGCTCAGCGGATACCCAACAGATATGCATAGAAGGTTATACCAACAATAAGAGTTCAGCTAATACAGTCTCATATCAACAAGAGGGAAAGACTGAAACTGAAAATACTGGGTAGGTACATACCTGAATCCATCTAACCTATACAGAGGGTAAGAAATACCAAAAGAAGACAAATAGGCATATAGTCTCAGATAACAAGTCTCCAGTATATGCGATGTCAAACAAGTGCAGCAAATAAGTGCAGCAAACAATGCACGATGCAAAGTATGCACATGGTGCAATGACATGTGTCACCCCTGACACCAGACAGAATCATCGTACACCTGTCATAGGGACGTCTGAAAAGGTAGGGCTCTGACAACTGTACACCCTGCCATCACTGCTCCTGAGTGACCGGGTGGACAGGATGCTGGCGGAGACCACGCTCCTAACCCCAAGCAATGGGGGAGTCAAGCTCTCATCTCCTCGTGGCTCAGTACGAGAAGGGATCCCTGCTTGCTACCACGCCCGCGCTCACCCTCCAATAGTGGCCGAACGGAGCAATACAGGGCAAATGCACACATCTACGGTATCCACTAACCCATGAGTGGCCGTGTGTGCCCATCATGTACCGGAAGACGATTAGGCTCAACCACAAGGGAGTCGCTGATCGCCGGCATGCAATAGTGCAAGGATGGTGTATGATAGATACACATACCTCCCTCCCAAGTCCTCAGTATACTATATCTCAGTCCGAAATCCTATAACAGGAAATACAGGTAACCTACAAGGTATACTGACCAGAAAACTACCCATCCCTCAAGGTCAAATGCAGGAGATGCTACCACGAGCTCTAGCATACCAATAGATATGACAATACCTGGGACTGTATGAAACTAACAGCAGAATAACTCAGGGATAAACAACAGGTATCCAGAATAGACATAATAAGCACGGATAAACAACAAATATCCAGAATAGGCATAATAACTAGGGATAAACAACCAATATCCAGAATAGGCCTAATAACCAGGGATAGCGTATAATCTTACTGCTATCTATAACAGACTATGCATAATCACATACAATATCAAAAGAGATAAGTCAAAGGGTACCCGCCTCCGAAAGTGTATAAATCCGTATCAAACCGGAAGAACCACCCGTCCGATATAATCCAATCAAGCTCCTGTATCAAGGATTGTATTTAATTAGCTATTATACAAATACAACAAGCTAATTAATCCCTAATTCATTTTAGGGTTAACCTAATTCGTCCTTTTCCGTTTAATTACCTCTAATTAAATGAAAGGTTCCTAATTACTCATCGTAATTTAACATTAGGTTTATTTCCAATTCAACCTCATCAAGATCACTAAGTGTATAACACACCAATCATGCCAATTCCCCATTAATTGACACCGATCAATTATTGCTAACCTAAACACCAATTGTATCAAGGTAAGGCTCCAATTCCAATCTCCATGGTCTCTCCCATATTAAGCTCTCGGTCAGGGAACACTATGAACAAGACCTCCCTAACATCTGAACACAACAATCTACTGATCAACAACCAATAGCATAGATTCAAATCCGTCAGTCTAATACAAATTCACCGAGCTTACCTTAAGAAGCTCACAGTAGGGATTTTCTACTGCTCCACCCCAGCAATGTTCCAATCAATCGGAAATCTTACAGAACATCTCCTACACACGAATTGGAGCTCGATATCCCAGCAATATTTGGAGCTCGAGTGAGGAAGCCCACACCAGCGGGACCTAGGAGATCGTAGAAAGCATCCATGGCATTCTGTTCAGTTTCTATTCCAAACCACGCATACATCATAAACCAAAACCTAGCTCCTTATCAAGGGAAGGAACCTTACCAGAATCCGGCCAATCTCGCTGCTCAAATCTGGCCACAGAAACGATCCTCAATCAGTCGGATAGATGATGTCCGACGTCGGATCTCAGCATAGAGCAGAAGGTGGAGCAAAGCAAGAGAAAGGGGCGGCGCCGCAACTCGGGTACGCGAGTTGTGGGAAGAAGAGGAATCGCCGACCTTGAGCTTTCCGGCTTCGTGTGGAGAAGAAGGGTCGCCGGGCAAGGGAGAAGAGGAGAGGTCATCGGCTTTGGCTTCGCTGCGCTAGGGCACTGCGATTGGGCGTGGATGGAATGCGGCTGCCACACCTAGCCCTAGCCGGCTATTTAAGGGGCCCTTTTTGCATTTTGGTCCAACCCAGTTTCGTCTAATTACAAGATCACCCCTAGGGTTCAAACTTGATTACAAGTTTGTCCTTATAATTGTTTGTTCAATTTCATTTTGGTTCCTAAGTTTGTCTCCAAGGACTTGGAAACCTCGAAACCTATCTGGTAATCCTCCGAAAATTACCGAGACCTAGTAAAAAAGTGTCGGATTCAACATCCTCCCCCACTAATGAAAATTTGGTCCCCAAATTTCGATATTCACTATAGTACACTATCCAGAAGTATGCTGATATAAATACTGAACAGTAACTAATCACCATACCTCAAGTGAACAGGTGGGGGTAATGAGCTCGGATGACATCCTCAAGCTCCCAGGTAGCCTCCTCATCTGAGTGATGCTGCCATCCGACTTTAACCAACCGGATGGTCTTGTTCCGCAACTGGCGCTCTCTGTAGCCCAAAATCCTGGTCGGAACCTCCTCATACGTCGTATCCGGCTGCAGGGAAACAGATACGTCTGACAGCACATGCGTAGGGCCTGGTACATACCGTCTCAGCATCGATACATGAAATACGTCGTGCACTCCAGACAGGGCAGGTGGTAATGCCAGACGGTAAGCTACTGCTCCAATCCTCTCCAAAATCTGGAAAGGGCCAATGTATCGCGGAGCAAGCTTCCCTCGAAGACCGAATCGTTTCACCCCCTTCGTGGGTGAAACTCGCAGAAACACATGATCCCCTACGGAGAACTCCAGAGGTCTCCGTCTCCGATCCGCATAACTCTTCTGTCGATCCTGTGCCTCGGACATCCGTCGTCTAATAGTACGGACCAACTCCGCCTCAAACTGTGCTCTCTGAGGTCCTAGCAACTGGGACTCTCCAACCTCCTCCCAGAGGGTGGGTGTCCGACAAGGCCTACCATACAACGCCTCATACGGTGCCATCTGTATAGCCGCATGATAGCTGTTGTTGTAGGCAAACTCAACCAGGTGTAGATGATCCTCCCAGCTGCCTCCGAAATCCATAATACAAGCTCGTAGTAGGTCCTCTAACGTCTGAATAGTCCGCTCTGACTGCCCGTCGGTCTGCGGATGAAACGCGGTGCTGAACCGCAACTCAGTGCCCATAGCCCGTTGCAGACTCTGCCAAAAACGTGATGTGAAGCGCGGATCTCCGTCTGAAATAATACTCATCGGTATGCCATGCAATCTAATGATCTCTCTGCAGTACAGCTCTGCTAATCTATCCAATGAGTCGGTCCTCCGAATAGCTAAGAAGTGCGCGGATTTGGTCAATCGGTCAACGATCACCCAAATCGCGTCAAGGCCTCGTCTGGTCCTAGGCAATCCCACCACGAAATCCATAGTAATGTGTTCCCACTTCCACTCGGGAATGGGAATCCTCTGAAGTAGTCCAGCAGGTCTCTGGTGCTCAGCCTTAACCTGCTGGCAAACTAGACATCTAGCTACAAAATCCGCGATGTCTTTCTTCATGCCGTTCCACCAGTAGGAACGCCTCAGGTCTCGGTACATACGGGTCCCGCCTGGGTGGATAGCAAAGCGGGAACGATGAGCCTCCTGCAATAACTCCTCTCGGACCGGATGTGACTCGGGTACGCAAAGTCTCCCTCGGAAGTAGAGAGCACCCTCGTCACCTCTGGTGAACTCAGACTGCTGTGCTGAAGCTATCTGGCTGCCGAGGGACTGCAGGTGCTGATCAGTGGCCTGGGCCTCTCGAATCCTCGTCCGGATGGAAGACTGAGCAATCATAGTCACAAGAATACCCTGCTCAGTCCGTCTCTGCTCCTCTAAGCCCAACTCTGAGAAACCCTGAACTAGCTCGGTAACTGATGCCAGGAGGCAGGCCAAAGTCCCTCTGGACTTCCTGCTCAATGCGTCCGCCACAACATTAGCTTTCCCCGGATGGTAGCTAATGGTGCAATCATAATCCTTAAGGAACTCCATCCACCTCCTCTGTCGGAGGTTGAGCTCCTTCTGCGTAAACAGATATTTGAGACTCTTATGATCAGTGAAGATCTCAAAGGTAATACCGTACAGGTGGTGCCTCCAGATCTTCAGCGCAAAGATAATAGCTGCAAACTCTAAATCATGAACTGGGTAGTTCTTCTCATGCTCCTTCAGCTGTCGAGAAGCATAAGACACTACCCGCCCGTGCTGCATCAGAACTGCGCCTAACCCCTGATGAGATGCGTCGGTATACAGCACGAATCCGTCCTCTCTTGATGGAAGAACGAGGACGGGTGCCGTCACCAATCGCCGCTTCAGCTCCTGGAAGCTGGTCTCACAAGCCTCCGTCCATGTGAACTTCACGCCTTTCCTGGTAAGGCGTGTCAGTGGCACAGCAATAGTGGAAAATCCCTCTACAAATCGTCGGTAATATCCGGCCAAACCCAAGAAACTACGAACCTCAGTAACTGACTTCGGCTGCTCCCAGCTGGTAACAGCCTCGATTTTCTGGGGATCTACTGAGATGCCTCTGCTAGATACCACGTGTCCCAGAAACCTACTGATGACAACCAGAAGGCACATTTGCTGAACTTCGCATATAGACGCTCTCGTCTGAGAGTCTCCAATACGATGCGAAGATGCTGTGCATGCTCCTCCTCAGAATGTGAGTAAACTAAGATGTCATCAATGAATACTATGACGAACTGATCCAGATACTGCAGAAATACGCGGTTCATCAAGTCCATGAATACCGCTGGAGCATTGGTAAGCCCAAATGGCATTACCAAAAACTCATAGTGTCCATATCTGGTGCGGAACGCTGTCTTCTGGACGTCTGACTCTCTGACCCTCAACTGATGATATCCGGATCGCAGATCAATCCTGGAATACACAGATGTGCCCCTGAGCTGATCAAACAAATCCTCAATCCGTGGCAGGGGGTACTTGTTCTTGATGGTCACTGCATTCAACTGTCGGTAGTCGATGCACAACCTCAAAGAACCATCTTTCTTCTTCACGAAGAGAACTGGGGAACCCCATGGTGAGACGCTAGGTCTGATGAATCCCCTGTCCAATAACTCCTGGAGTTGGACCTTCAGCTCGTCCAACTCTCTCGGTGCCATACGATATGGAGCTTTCGATGCCGACGAAGTCCCTGGTATCAGCTCAATAGTAAACTCCACTTGCCTCCTGGGAGGCAACCTGGTAGCTCCTCTGGAAATACGTCCTGATATTCTCGGACCACTGGGACGTCCGAGAGCGGAGGGCTACTGCTGTCGTCGGTGCTAATACTGACAGTAAGAAACCCTGACATCCGCGAGATAGTAGTCTCTGTGCCTGAAGCGCAGAAATAACCGATAAGCCCTCATCCCTGATGCCAGTGAAATCCCACGAGGGTTGGTCCGGAGGCCGGAAGGTGACCACCCTCATCTGGCAATCGACTGTGGCATGATACGCTGTAAGGATGTCCATACCAATAATAATATCGAAGTCCACCATCTCCAGAACTAACAGATTAACCGTGAGGGTAATACTACCAAAATCTAATGGGCATGCTCTGACCTCCTGTGTAATACTCAAGATCTCTCCTGAGGATAAGGATACAGATAACTGTTGTGATCTAGCGGTAGCCAATCTACCAACCCTACTCATGTCCTGGCATAAAGTATGCAGGTGCTGGTGGGGCAGCATACGGCTGGCGGAATGAAGGCTGAGTCCTCCGTCCGCCTCTATGAGCTCCTGACTGTCCCGAATGCCCAGTCTGGCTAGTGGTTCCCGTCCTCTCATTCTGTGCCTTCAAGGCACAGTCCCGGTTCAAGTGTCCTGGTAGTCTGCAGTAGTAGCATACGGCCTGCTCCAGGCGATAGTCTGCTACAACGTGCTCTCGGGATCCGCAACGGGTACAGTAAGATGTCGGTGCAGTCTTCTTCCGGTCCTTTGTTCCCTAAAGGTCATTCTCGGTATCTTCCACCCGATTGTGGCCTAGTCTCGTAAGTGATTCGCCCCAACGCAAATCATAAGTACCAAGGTACCTCCTTAGTTATCTAAATCAAGTATACGTGGTAACCCACAAGTGTCAGCACATAGCTCCACACTTCCCCGTACCAGCTCAAGTCACCTAACAAACTGTACCGTTTAGATCATCAACCAGGTACAGGCGATTCATGGTCAAAGTTATCATGGAATAGGATGTATCAATCCACAAACGATGGTAGCACATAGCTAATGCTACTCTGCTACG
>JAGFNQ010000572.1:72633-88655 GCA_024364735.1 Boesenbergia rotunda | reverse complement strand
GACTGATGACGTCATCAGTCGACTGATACAGGCTGTTTAAGAAGGGTAAGGCTGTTTTTCGATGGGTATTGGCTATGGGATTGAGAAGAGAGTATGACATGGTATTGTTATACATGATTGCTTAAGTTAGAACATAATTGTTAGTAGAATTTAAAAGTTTAAAAAAAAAAAGAGATTTCCGCAATTTTCTTTAGTCATGTATAGAAGTCAAGAAGTAGAGATAAGTAACGATCCGTCTAAGGTAGAGAGAAGGCGGGTCGCTACAGAATCTAAGTCTAACATAGCTGATATATTTACCAAACCACTTCCTAAATCTGAATTTAGCAACTTAAGAAGGTTAATAGGAATGTGTGTTATAGACTAGGACTGACCTGATAAGCTTAAGTTGACTTTTGGTTTAACTAATTAAGCTTGTGAGTTTAAAAACATGGATTTTTCAAACTTGTTTTTCAAAAGTTTATTGTCTTTCAAAATTTAACTTAAACACGGACTTTTCAAACTTGTTTTTCAAGAACTTTATTATCTTTCAAAATTTGATTTTCAAAACTGGCAGACTTAGCCTAAGCTTGACCCCTAGAATTGCATGAACCTATAGATTTAGGTAGCCGCATCTCACAAAACACATTAAGATTAACTTGTTTGTGTTTGGAAAAACATAGAACGGTTGTGAGATGCATAGGATACTGCCTGGACTTCCGAATGCTAAAGTCAGTGCATCACAGTAAGTCTGGGCGTAAAATACCAACATTACAGTGATCAAGTCAAGTAGTCTTGCACTAAAATCTGAGCTAGAAATTATTACTTGACTTGACTAACCCAGTGAACACTACTATCATCTAGATAGTTAGTCAGTAACTAGGGTTAGACACATGAAAAGGGACCACAATCATTACTTGGTCCAGGGGGAGCAGAGGTCAAAATACTTTTTCAAAATGTCATTTTTGACAAAACACATTTGAAAATTTTGATAAAAGTTGATAAAGATTGAGAGGGAGTTCCAGCTAATCCCTAAAAATATTTTTTTTGATTAAGATTGATATTATATTTTCTAAAAAAATCTTTTTTGAAAGAAATTTTTTTTTGAAAGCTAAGTTAATAGATTTAAGACTAGTTTTTTTTCTAACACTTAGCCTATATTTCTACTCCCTTAAACATGTTATGCTTATATCTTTTTTGATGAATGACAAAGGGGGAGAGTAGGGTAAAAGGGTTAGAAAATTACAAACAGCATGCTTATTTCACATTTATTTACCTCTGCTTTCTTGTGTGCTGCAACTTTCATACCTATGCTTGTGTTATATTGTTTGCATGTTTATGCAAGTTCATATCTGCTGTTTTTTTCTAACTTTAACCTGAGTTGTCAATACATCAAAAAGGGAGAGATTGTTAGTGCAGTTTGCACTAACGGTCAAACTCGGGTTTTGATGTATGACAAAGTGGTTAAAGTTAGAGTTGTTGGTTTTTAACCTCTTTACTAAGTGTGCAGGGTTGAAAGACTTAGGACCAGACACCAGGCTGAAGTCCAGGATGGTTGAGTCCTGGCGGGAAGTCCAGTTGGGTCCGCGGGACCTGACAACTGGCTGAAGACCAAGTTGGTTGGGACTTGGCAGGAAGACCAGGGTGGTTGAGCCTTGGCAGGAAGTCCTGGTGGGTCAAGAAGTCAAGTAAAGCTGCACAAAGGGTAAGTGAGGTAAGTCACTGGAGGAGCGAACCAGTGAGGATGAGTCCATTTATAGGACTTTAGGCGCGGTCCAATTTAGACCCATTTGGGTGATCTAAGTTGAGGCCTGGTTAGATCCTGGTCTAGGAGACGGGATCTAATTACCTTTGAATATTTCACATTTTAGTCCATTCTATTATTATACTAACTCTGGTTTACAGGGTTTATTTGGTATATGGACTAAGTTGATTTTGCAGGTGAATTCTGCAAAATTACTCCTCATTATTTTTTAATTTGAAATTTTATTAAAGAATAAATTTATTCTTATTAATAATAATAAATTCATTCCTATTATTATTATCCACAGCTTGGGTAAGATGAATTTCTATTCCTATTATTTTTTTTAATAGAAATTCAAATGATGGATAAAGCAGATTGAGTTGTGCTACTTCAAATGATGGATAAAGCGCTGCACAAAAATAGGATCTGGATGCACAAAAATAGGATCTGGATGAGACCCAAAAAGCTCGAGAGCCCCTCTATAAAAAGCCTTGTTGTAGAGCTTGAAGGGAAATTGAAATATTTTTCTGAAAAAAAAACTTTTCAAGTGCTCTTTCTTCCAAACTCTCCTGCTGCGGTCCAAGCTACGACGTGTTCACGTTTGATCGCTGCCGGAACTTCAACCCCAACATCTGAGCCCATCTAGGAGATCTTCTAAGTTGTTGGGTAACGCAATTTTTATTTCTTGCATTTAATTACTTGAAAGTGTGGGGTTGTCACACTTTCAATTCTTTTGTACTCGTCTACTCTATCGGGGTTTACCGGTAGAGAGTTTTAGTGGATTGCCCAACGGAAAGGTCCGAGCACTACAACAAATATGACTTTTCGCAGCTTACAATTTTGCTATTCGCAGCGCGCATTGCATGCTGCATAACTGCATGCTGTTAAAAGTAATAGAATATCTACAGCGCGCAACACGCGCTGCGATTAAGAATAATCGCAGCACACTTTGTGCGCTGTGATTAATAGTATTCACAGCGCACATTGTGTGCTGCGATTATTCTTAATCACAGCGCACATTGTGTGCTGCGATTAATATTATTCACAGCACACATTGTGTGCTGCGATTAATATTATTCACAGCACACATTGTGTGCTGCGATTAATATTATTCAAGTTATCATTGCGCACTGCGATTATTATCAATTGCAGCGCGCGCCATGAGCTGCAGATAAGAACTATCAATTAGATTCGCAGCGCGTGCCGCATGCTGCGGTTAAGAGCATGCACAACATGGAACATGCATTACAATTACGATATTCAAATACGACATATAAATATCATACACAAATTATACCACATACATAATACCACACACAAATACAATATTATATAACCCAAACTCAAACAACTAATTATATTATGACATTTAACCATAAATATCACACTTAAGCAAACCATCCAAAGTACTAGCAAAAATTCACTTAGTACATAATTTCTTGCCTACAAAAAAGTATATTCTCCTCAAGTAGAGTAAATATCAGTCATACAAAACAATAAACTTAGATAACCAAGCAACTGTACTTCCTATTGCATCCTCAAGAAAAAGCATTTCATCAATTGGTCGAATTAGGTCCACCTTCTCCACCAAAACTCTATCAACCCAAACTTTCCAACAAGAACCACCAAGAAGAACATGATGCACTTTTGCTTTTGGATTTGTAGAAGCAATTCGACCTTCTGCAACAACTCCATCAACAGACCAATGAAGTAGCTTACACTTAGTATTCTCGCTAATATCTTCATGACTCACATCCTTCATTTTTGACTGCATAATAATACAAAGTTATTAATTTATTATACCTATTTTTATAACAAAAATTTAATTTAAAAGACACTGTCACGCCCCGAGACCCAGGAGCCGCTGATCCAATAGAAAATCGGACAGCACCTCCCCTGTCCGGCGGACAATTTACACATACACACAGATAATATAACCTGTATACAATATATATAGCACAACCACGCAGTTTAAAGGGCCTCAGGCCTCAGATATATGCAAAACCAAGAGTTATATGATTATAACTATCGAAAAACCAAATCCGAACTCACCTGAGCTGCCAGGGGGCAGGAACAAAGCCAAAACCGAACGAAGTCCAACATAGGACTCAAAAGTACAATACCTTCAAACAGAACGTGCATACATGTTCAAAACATACAGCGGAAGCATAGGAATGCTACAGGGTCCATAACAAAACAAGGAAAACCAAAAAGGGCTCCTCGGGAGCTGGGGACTGGCGGCTCGGGATCTCCTCGCAGACATCAACCTGAAATAAGTATATATGGCAACGGGGTGAGTCCATAGCTCAGCGAATACCCAATAGATATGCATAGAAGGTTATACCAACAATAAGAGTTCAGCTACTACAGTCTCACAACAACAGTAGGGAAAAACTAGTACTGAACATACCGAAGTAGATATACACCTGAATCCATCTAACCTGTATAGAGGGTAAGAAATACCAGAGGAAAACCAATAGACATATAAGCTCAGATAACAAGTCTCCAGAATATGCGATGTCAAACAAGTGCAGCAAATAAGTGCAGCAAACAATGCACGATGCAAAATATGCACATGGTGCAATGACATGTGTCACCCCTGACACCAGACAGATCAACGTACACCTGTCATAGGGACGTCTGAACGGGTAGGGCTATGACAACTGTACACCCTGCCATCACTGCTCCTGAGTGACCGGGTGGACAGGATGCTGGTGGAGACTCCGCTCCGACCCCAAGCAATGGGGGAGTCAAGCTCTCATCTCCTCGTGGCTCAGTACGAGAAGGGATCCCTGGCTGCTACCACGCCCGCGCTCACCCTCCAAATAGTGGCCGAACGGAGCAATACAGGGCAAATGCACACATCTACGGTATCCACTAACCCATGAGTGGCCGTGTGTGCCCGTCATGTACCGGAAGACGATTAGGCTCAACCACAAGGGAGTCGCTGATCGCCGGCATGCAACAGTGCAAGGATGGTGTATGATAGATACACATACCTCCCTCCCCAAGTCCTCAGTATGCTAAGTCTCAGTCTGAAATCCTATAACAGGAAATACAGGTATCCTACAAGGTATACTGAACTGAAATACAGATCCCTCAAGGTCAAATGCAAGAGATACCCTACGATATCTAAGCATACATGTAGAGATGACAATACTAGAGACTGTATGGAACTAACAGCATAATAACTCAAGGATAAACAACAAGTATCCAGAACTGACCTAATAAACAGGGGTAAACCACAATATCCAGATCAAACATAATAACCAGGGATAGCGTAGGATCTTACTGCTATTTATAACATTCTATGCATAACAAAATGACAATATCAAAATAGATAAGTCAAAGGGTACCCGCCTCCGAATAGGTGAAGTCCGTATCAACGAGACAGAACCACCCGTCAAAATATAATCCAAGTCAAGCTCCTGTATCATGGATTTAATTTAATTAGCTTTTACACAAATAACAACTAGCTAATTAATCCCTAATCCGTTTTAGGGTTACCCTAATCCAACCCTTTTCATTTAATTCCCTTTAATTAAGATTACGTTCTTAATTAATTAGGATCATTCTAATTATCCTTGTGTCATCTACTTAACCATAATTAGATGATTTTTAATTATCCCTATAGGTCGAATAAACAAGTGGTACATATGTGTTTAGGTTTGATTTCAATTCCTACCAACCTATCACAGCACCTAAGTTGTTCTCCACACTTCCACAGCGAGTTCAAATTTCAATACAAACACCAACTTAACAGCAACAAAATTTATAACCTAACTCCACCTAAATCAAAATCCCATTACCTCTTATCTTAGCTCCAACTGCCGAGATACACAGCAAGTAGAGGATGAGGGGAAATGGAACCCGATCTCCAATTTCAATATCCTGGATCAGACCTGCCATTATTCTCTAATCAACTCGAATTCACAACCTAAGCTCATTTGGTCCATGCCAAATCATATTAGCTAGAGAGCTCTTACCTTCCAATAGTACCAGAAGGGTTCCCTGTACCCAAATCCGGCGACACAGCAACGGAGAGTGGAAGAAGATTAACCAACCTCAGGTACCGGTTAGTGCCCACAACTCCTGCAACTCCAATTCGCCCGAACACTGAAGAATACAGAGGGTTAGAGCTCGACAAACTCCCAGCAATATTTGGAGCTCGAGGGAGGAAGCCCACACCAGCGGGACCTAGGAGATCGTAGAAAGCATCCATGGCATTCTGTTCAGTTTCTATTCCCAACCACGCGTACATCATAAACCAAAACCTAGCTCCTTATCAAGGGAAGAAACCTTACCAGAATCCGGCCAATCTCGCTGCTCCAATCTGGCCACAGAAACGATCCTCAATCAGTCAGATAGATGATGTCCGACGTCGGATCTCAGCAGAGAGAAGAAGGTGGAGCAAAGCAAGAGGAAGGGGCGGCGCCGCAACTCGGGTACGCGAGTTGTGGGAAGAAGAGGAATCGCCGACCTTGATCTTTCCGGTTTCGTGTGGAGAAGAAGGGTCGCCGGGCAAGGGAGAAGAGGAGAGGTCGTCGGCTTTGGCTTCGCTGCGCTAGGGCACTGCGATTGGCGTGGATGGAATGCGGCTGTGGAGGAAACGACTGCGACCAAGCAGTGCCCTAATCACCTCTTAAGGTGGCTTTTTGCAGTTTAGTCCAACCAAGTTCTGTCTATTCACAAAACCACCCCTAGGGTTTTAATTCCTTACACATTAGCCCTTGAAACTTTTAGTTTTATTACATTTTAGTCCCTAATTTTATATCCAAGGACTCGGAACCCCGGAATCTATCTGGTAATTCTCCGAAAATTTCCGGAACCTAATCAAAAGTGTCGGATTTAACAGACACAATCAAAATAATTACCTGAGCTATAGTTAGATGTTGGTTAACATTACCACTTTTTTTCCCACGACTATCGCCACCAACATCATTTCCAATTCCGCTACCAATGCCAGCACTAGCAACCTAATTTTATAAACAAATTATGCCAAATAAAACCATCATAAGAGGTATGATAAGAATATAAATACTCAAATAAAACAATCATAACCACTATTTCATATTTTATCTTATGTTGTTATTTACTAACCTGTTCTTGCTCATTTTGTTGCTTCATATTTTGAAAAAATAGGAGCCTCATTTCTTGCATCTCTTGTTGAAGGTTATTTACTGTACTTTCAAGTCGTTTAACAGTTCCATTTTGTTGTATTGAAGCTCCAACTTTCGATGGTGTAACTCCAAAGCCCATTCCACGTACTCTACCTCGAGGTTCCTTGCCAAATACAATACTAATAGCATCATCAGTAATATTAGTTGTGTTGTGAGATTCAGGTGGACACTCTTCTATTGCTTTCTGCAAAAAACGAGACAACTTTTTAGATAAAATAATAAATTTGATTTGACTTTTTTTTATGCAAATTCTAAAAATCTTAAATAAATCATTTTATTACCATTTTCTCTCCAACAGCTTGACTACTAGGTTCTCCATTTTTTTTCTTGTGACCTTCAATCCAAACTTTTGATCTTGTAATTGGTATATCTGCTGGACTTGTTTTTTCCTCAAGTATAAGACATATAAAAATTGTTAGCATAACAATTAGCTATTACTAATTAAGTGTATTTGTAAACTTTTTAATAAAATTTAATTAATAATAATTTGTACCATCATGTCAGCCAAACGAGCATAACCTCTACGACTCATTGTGTGAATGTGGTCTTGATTTTCTCTCATTTTTCTGAATTTTGCACTTTTTTCCTGAGAATCAAAAGAGATAATAATTACTTAACAAGGGAATATAGAAACAAATAAAAAAATAGCAAAGAATTGCATGGTGATATATCATGTCAAAAAAAAAACAATTAGTAAAGGATTTGACACAACTTGGACAGATTTATCATGCTAAGGGAAAATCATGTGACTGAACGATGCCAAAAAAAAAACATTTGCATGGTGACAGATTTATCATGTGATATAACTTGAGACAACTAAAGCTTGGACAACTAAAGGATTTGACACAGCTTTGTAGAAGATAGCAAAGAAATAAACGAATCATGTTGACATTCATCACAGCATGTTGACAACTAAAGGATTTGACCGACTGTGTTAAACACAGCAGGCTGAGTTAAACACAGCAGGGAGCTTGGTGCTCTCTGCGTGAATTAATGGCGAAAATTAAGGATGCAATTAGATGCTAAAAATAATAAATACTTACTTGAAAGATTTGTTAATTAATACTTACTTGAAAGGCAGGTGATAGTGTCTTCTTCACAAACAATCCCCATTGATTTTGATCCATAAATTCAGGCTTCAAAAGACTAAGATTTCGTGAAGACACTGGGCCAACATTTGTTTCTCGTATAAGTATTTGTAGTTTTGATTTTCTATCACGCCACAACTTAGCCAACTTTTGGAAAATTGATTTCTTCTCCCAGTCCTCAACATTATAATTCATCTGCAGATTCAAAGCGCAAATATGTTTACAATGAAAAAAAGTGTAACAAATACAAACCAATAAAGAATCAAAGCAAATAATCTAAGTCTCAAGGTCCTATCTTTACCTGAAGACAACTCCACATCCTATTCTTCACTTCTTCGTCTACGTCATTCCATCCATCTAATGTGTATGGCACAAATTCCTTTATCATGCAACCCAGAAAAGAAGCGTACTTCACCGAATTATCTCCATTGGGTTGTCCAAACTCATTACGCTGTAGCTCTTTAGGCTTTTGTTGGCCACTAACCACATTCAACTTTGATAAACCTCGCCCCTTTTTCTTATCAGTTTTTTCATCATCAAGTACCTCCTTACCGCACAAATCTTGTGATGGATTATGTGGACTATTAGAAGCTATATTTTCCTACAAAATAGCATAACAATATTGAAATGTATGAGTGCACTTTATTACAATAAACCAAAAATTAAAGGCTTCAAAACAATATTACCTGAATTTCATCTATGACTGCTTTGCTGCATTTTTTGTAATTTTTTCGCATCTTTTGAATGACCTGCTCATTTACAATATGACATTATCAATGATGAAATATATTTATTAAATGAAGTAAATAACTATAAAATTTTCACCTTTAAATTTAAGTCATTGATCAATCACATCAATTCCCTCACACTCATTCCTAGCATATGGTTCATTCTCAGTAATGTTAATCTCAAGTCTAGAGACATCTAGAGGGGTTGATGATATATAGGCATCCTCTTCAATCAAATTCATATCATGGATACCACGAGGCGGTGCTTTTAGCAACACATACCAATTTGATTCATCATTGTCCCTAGAATAGAACACTTGCTTTGCTTGTGATGCTAAAAATGAAAGGATCACTTTCAAAAGTTTTTAGTCCTTGTCCTTTGCCAATTGCTGATGGTGCTAAACTTGCAAAGACCAAGTGTTAATAGAAAAACATTATGAAGTAATTAAAATGTTGAACAAAAAGTGATACAGTAAGAAATAAAACGGAAATCTCCCCGACATTAGCAAAAGAGTCGCATGACTTAAACTTAGTTAGAGATGACCATGCATATATCTAAATTCCATTAGGTTAACTGCTAGAAAAGACTTGCTAAAGTTGCTAAATAGTTGCTTGAAATTTCAAAGATGAAATTACAGATCACCAAAAGCACAAATTTCAGATTAAATTTCACACCTAACAGAACAATTTTCACAAATTACAGAACAAATTACAGAACAAATTTCACAAATTTCACAAATTTCAGAGACTATATTCAACAATTTTCATAAATTTCAGAGATGAAATCTCAGAAATTTATTCACCAGATTGAGCTTACCAGAGAGAGGGATATCCGGTGGAGAGGGCTTTGTTGAAGCACTGGTTGGCGCACGGCAAAGATGAAGGCCGACGTGAGAAGATGAAGGCCGGCGTAAGGAGATGAAGGCCGGCGTAAGGAGATCGCAAGCAGATGAAGCCTCGCGTGAGAAGATCACTTGCGTGAGGGGATCGTGAGATGGCGAATGTGAGGAGATAACGACTGCGCGCCAGCGTGAGGAGATCGGGAGGAGAGGGCTTGCCGGTGTGAGGAGACCGGGAGATGGCTCGCCGGCGTGAGGAGATCGGGAGGAGAGGGGCAGCGCGATGGGGCGATTTCTAGGGCAAAGGGTAAGCGGCGTGAGGGATATCGAGAGGAGTTGGGGAGAAATAATTAAGCCAGCGGTTTTTATTATTTTAGGTTGTTTAATTATTTTAGGGCTTGGGTAAGCGGTACGTTTTAAATATTTGTTTAATATATAAGTTAAAACATAATAAGGGTAAGGTTTAATCAAACTTATAAGTTTAATTTGATATTTTATTTGTTTAATAGTTTAGACACAATAATTGTTAAATTGTAAGATTATTAACAGCTTATGTTATGCGCTGTTATTATTTTATAATTTTCATTAATAATGTATATTTTTTGTGAGTCATTTTTAATAAGTATTGACAGCGTACTCTGTATGCCGTTAATATTTAGTTTTAACAGCACATTTTGCGCGCCGCAGATAAGTTTATTAACAACGTACTTTTCCTGCGCGCCGTCGTTTGTTTAAAAATTATACTATCCGCAGCGCACATAATTGGGCTCGCCGTAAAAGCTATTATTAACGGCACCCTTTAACTGCACGCTGTTAATCATGCGTTGCGGAAAGTCATATTTGTTGTAGTGGAGGGACCTGGGCCTTCGAGTAGGAGTCGCCGAAGGCTCCGAACGAAGTAAAACTACCTGTGTCGTTTGTATTGATTTTTCGTTCGTGTTTTATTTTTTCCGCTGTGTATGCTTTTTAAAGCGCTCTAATTTTTTAAAAAGTCACGTGATTCACCCCCCCTCTCACGTGCATCGATCCTACAACTTGGACTAGGTGTGACGTAGTCAGCCTAGTGGGGACTGGCACACACAGACCATGTCCTGAACCAAGTGGGTATAAGATGGTGAAGGGAATGAGGCACAATTCATTAGAGCTGCTGAAGGGTTTCAGAATTATTTCTGAGGTCAACCGTTGATCTTTCGATTAATTAGGGGTCATGATGTACTACTAGGTGTGACTCATGATCGTTCTATAATTGGTTGATTATAGACGACCAACATAAATCGAAAGCTTATTTAGTCACACGCACTACAAGTAATCCGAGGGATTTAAAATGAGTTGAAAATTAGATTTTCCAATCAAGAGAAATAAGTCGAATCTGAATTTATCAGAGGCACATCGGAAGCTTAAAATGACTAAGTCTTTTGAAGGCTTATTGGACGAATTAAATGAGTTTAATTCGTAATGATTTTGGCTTGGTGTGGCCGGCCAAAGAGGGTGCCCACCCTCTTAGGTTTGGCCCGCCACAATAAAGGAGGGAAACCAATTTATTTGGTTTAAATTATAAAATAAATCAAGCGCGATTTGTTTTATAAAATTATGGATAAATAATTTATATAATGAAATTTATATAAAGAGATTTATTTTCATGGAAATTAAAATAAACCTTGGATTGGTTTATTTTATAAAATCAATTATGAATTGATTTTTCCATGATAAGAAAAATTTATATAATAAATTTATTCTTTTTATGGAAATTAAAATGAACCATGGATTGGTTTATTTTATTTTATAAAATCAATTATGAATTGATTTTTCCATGATAAGAAAAATTTATATAATAAATTTATTCTTTTTATGGAAATTAAAATGAACCATGGATTGGTTTATTTTATTTTATAAAATCAATTATGAATTGATTTTTCCATGATAAGAAAAATTTATAATAAATTTTATTCCATAATAAAAGGGGAGACATGGTTGTTTTTATTATAAATAGAGTTATAATAAAAACATGGTATAACGGAATAATTCATAGAAAAATTTATAAAGATAAATTTCTTATGAAAAATTCCGTGTAGAGGAGACTTGGCGATTAAGAGGCTACTATATAAAGGTACCAAGGCAAGACTTGGAAATCAATTCAAGTGATCAAGGATTCTTGCCTAGCCTCTCTTCCTCTCCTTCTCTCCCTCTCCCTCTCCAAGTGGGCGCCGGCCCTAGAAGTACCTCCTAGGGTTGCCGTGAGCCAACTCCACCAAGAAGGCGCCGAAGAAGAAGAAGAAGCGGGTCACGACTCCTTCCTTTCCCTGGAATCATGATTCCGTTACTTGGTGGTTAGTTTCCATCTCTCTCTCTCTTGATATTCTTGTCGTGCCTTTGGAGAATCTAGTAGTACTTGTCGGCACGAAACTCGTGGCTTTGCGAAGTCATCCCGAAGAGAACTCGGCGTGGACGCGAATAGAGGCGAAGCTTCCAAGGGACGCTACGGTTGGATTTCGTCCCTTACTTCGAGTTACGCGAGGTATTTAGTAAATTAGTTTACATTCTGCAAAATTTTAATTTATGATCATGTCCACACATCATAAGGTTGCATGCTAGATACGTGGTTAACATAATTGGAGAAATTATTTATGCTAATTATTCCGCTGCACGTAATTAATTTTAAAAATTACGAACCCGTATCCATGTCAACATGCACCCGGTCCCAACAGTGGTATCAGAGCCGGTTAGTGTTCAACATAATCATATAATTGTTTTGCGGAAAACTTTGTCATGATCTCAATTTTGGAAAATTTTCCAATTATGGAAACTTTCCAATTATGATAAATTTTAGATTTAGGAATTTCAAAGTTTGGAAATTCTCATGAAATTTCACAAACTTTTGAAATATCCTAGTTTCTGAAATTTTATGATAATTGTGAAAACTTCCCATTTTGGAAACTTTCCAATTTTGTAAATTTCCTATTTTAGAAATTTTTCAATTTTGGAAATATGTAAGTTTTCTTTGTACCAGAAACTTACAATTATTCTGAAAACCTATTATGAAATCTCACAATTTTGGGCACTTTCTTTCAAGAAAGTCTAGACAAATTTATGGATCATTAATTGACAATTAAATTCGAATTGGTTTTAAATTATTAACAAAATTCTTTATTTTGGATTGAGCGTCGGGGAGCCGTCCAATTTAAAGTTAGTTGTTGTAATTTAATTTCCCATTTTGAATAAAATTGTCATGTTTTATTTGGTTACGCCTCGGGGAGCGGACCAAATTGGATTTACGACAAATTTTTTTTCTTTGGGTATCTGAGCCTCGGGGAGCCACCCTTAGAAAATAATTTGTTGTAATTAATTAATCCATAAATAAAATATGTGATCAAATCTTGGAAATTTAGGATAATTTCCTTATTTGATTTAAGAGGTGATGCTCTAACATATTGATGTCTCCAAAATTAATTAGGAAAATGGTTTCCTATAGAGTTTTCTTAAATGAGATTTTCATGAAAATAATATGTGGTTGAATTAAGGGAATCTCTCTCTTAATTTAATAAGATTTGATTTAGAGAAATCAAAATCTTAAACATATTATTTCCGAAATTGATTATGACAATTTAGGAAATTGTTTCCCAAAACAATTCCTTGAATAAAGTATGAAATTAGAATTAGGAAAACCGGTTCCTAATTCAATTAATGAGACTTGATAAATTAAGTCACATACATACTTTATTAAGGAAATCATTAGTCATGACATAATTATATGTCATGAATGTGCTTAGAAAAGAAAGGATGAGACCCAAAACCCCTTACAAAATATTAAGGCTAACACATTCCATTAATATGGTTAGAACCGGAGTTTTGTTTCTCGTTTGGGTTGATGGACACATCCATGCCCGGCTTGAACCTCAACATGTTCAAACCATGGAATTAGTTTATGATTAATATAGTTGGAGTCAGAGGTCAATCCTTAGTTATGGTTGTTGGACATATCCAAGCCTGACTAAACGGTTGAATGAGCTCCAACCATATTAAAACTATTTCTTGATTAATGGGTCAGCCTTAAGCTTGGAGCATCGATATGTTGTGCCACAGCCAAGGTCGATGTAAAGAGAGGTGCAGTTGGGTGCTATGTATAATGTTGCATACTTGTTAATGAGTTAACAACCCAATGATTTATGCAAACATTCAATTAGTTGATAGCATAAAGTGATAGTTACATATATGTGATATGTAATCGGTATAATTACCTACCTTCATAGCTAAGAATAACTTGATGGCCACAGCCATGGTTGTTCTTATCTATGGTTGGATATCAACCTATTTGGAGGTGTTCCTACGATCTCCCGAATTGATAAAGAGGGTTATTCAATTTGAAAAATAAATAGGATTTAATTAATGTATGTTGATACATTCTTTATCATTCTTTTCATATTAGCTCAATTTGTATTTCTAGGATAATCACTCGATCATGTCTTCTCTGAATTTGTGTTCCATTTTGGACACCAATAAACTGACTGGGCCAAACTTCATGGACTGGCTTCGAAACCTGAGGATAGTCCTCAAGGCAGAGAAGCTTGCTTATGTCCTTGAAGATCAACATCCCAACCGTCCTCCTGAAAATGCAACTCCAGACCAGTTTCCTGATTTGCTCAACCTGCTGAAGACTGTAGAGCCTTATGTGAAGCAGGATCAAAAGACGGTACTGTTAGTTGGTTCCTCGAAGAAAGGTTCTAAGAGGAAGGCCAAAGAACAGAATAAAGGAAAGAAGAAAAAGGCCAAAAAGACTGAAAAGACACCAAAAGGAACTTGCCATCATTGTGGCAAGGAGGGTCACTGGCGAAGAAACTGCAAGGTTTATCTTGAGTCCTTGAAGAAGAAGGCATCCGATGCCCCATCCTCTTCAGGTATCTTCGTTATTGAATGTCACTCTATTTCCTCAACCACCTGGGTACTAGATACTGGGTGTAGCTCACATATATGTAATGACATACAGGGGCTAAGGAATAGAAGAAGACTCATCAAGGGAGAAGCGAATTTGCGAGTTGGAAATGGAGCAAAGATTGCTGCTGTTGCCATCGGAACATATTTGCTAAAGCTCCCTACTGGACGTGTTTTAGAATTGGATAATTGTTATTTTGTTCCTTCGTTAATAAAGAACATTGTATCTATTTCATGTTTGAATGAAAAGGGTTATCATTTAACTTTTAGTAACAATTGTTGTTACATAACTTTAAATGGCGTTCTTTATGGGACCGGAACTTTGTGCAATGGTATCTACACGCTAGATTTATCCGGTGACGTTTTCAATATCGAAGTTAGCAACAAACGTGCTCGAATAGATTATCGAATAGACTCCTATACGTGGCATTGTCGTCTTGGCCATGTAAGTAAGAAACGCATGACCAAATTACACCGATGTGGAATATTGGAATCATTTGAACCCGGTTCATTTGATACATGCAAATCATGCTTAAAAGGCAAGATGGCCAAATTACCCTTTTCCGGAAAAGGTAATCCAGTGGGAGAATTGCTTGGTCTAATACATACTGATGTATGTGAACCAATGTCAACTCTTGCACAAGGAGGCTATAGCTACTTCATCACCTTTATCGATGATCACTCACGATTCGGGTATGTGTTCTTGATGAAACACAAATCTGAAGCCTTTGAGAAATTCAAAGAGTTCAGATATGAAGTAGAGAAACAGCTTAGCAAAAGTATTAAGATACTTCGATCCGATCGGGGTGGTGAATACTTGAGTCAAGAGTTTCAAGACTATCTTAGGGACAATGGGATATTGTCCCAATGGACTCCGCCGTATACACCACAGCATAATGGTGTATCTGAGAGGCGCAACCGAACCTTGATGGACATGGTTAGGTCGATGATGAATCATGCAACTCTTCCAAAATCCTTTTGGGGCTATGCACTTAAGACAGCTGTTTACTTGCTAAACAGAGTCCCGACCAAGGTAGTCTCTACTACTCCATATGAGACATGGAATAGTAAGAAACCTCACTTAACTCACCTTAAGATATGGGGTTGTCCTGCTTATGTGAAGCGGACTATATCAGACAAATTGGATGCTAAGTCTGATAAATGTCTATTTATTGGATACCCTAAGGAAACGAAGGGTTACCAATTCTATTATCCCTTGGAACAAAAGGTGTTTGTTTCAAGGCATGCTGTATTTCTGGAAAAAGAATTTCTTTTACAAGAAAACAGTGGGAGTGGCATTGAACTTGATGAGTTCAAGGAAACTCCAATAGACATTACAAAGACACCTAGTCTAGACCCACAACCAATAACTCATAATGATGAGCTATCAGTTGAACCTAAAACAACACCACCTCTTCGTAGGTCTGATAGGACACGCAATATTCCAGAGAGATACAGATTTCTCATAAGTGAATCGAACGACGTGTTACTCATAAGCGATGACGAACCTATCAGTTATGAAGATGTTCTGAAAAGTTCAA
>JAGFNQ010000572.1:61391-72479 GCA_024364735.1 Boesenbergia rotunda | reverse complement strand
TATGAGATATGACAAATGGATGTGAAAACAGCTTTCCTTAATGGAAACCTGCTTGAGGATGTATACATGATACAACCTGAAGGTTTCACATCGGTTGATTAAACCAAAATATGCAAGCTTCGGTGATCCATATATGGACTGAAGCAAGCATCCAGGAGCTGGAACATCCGTTTTGATGAGACAATCAAAGAGTTTGATTTCTCACAAAATCCTGACGAACCTTGTGTGTACAAGAAGGTTAGTGGGAGTGCAGTCGTATTCCTAGTATTATATGTCGATGACATATTACTTATAGGAAACGATATATCGGTCTTACAGTCGGTTAAAATTTGGTTATCCAAAACTTTCTCCATGAAAGACCTGGGAGAAGCAACCTATATCCTTGGGATTAGTATCTATAGAGATAGATCAAAACGGTTGCTTGGTCTTTCGCAGTCTACATATATAGACCGAGTGCTAAAAAGGTTTAGCATGTCGGAATCCAAGAAAGGTTACCTTCCCATCAGGCATGGGATCAACCTTTCAAAGTCTATGTGTCCGCGCACAGAAGACGAGAGGATTTGCATGAATAAGATTCCTTATGCATCCGCGATAGGATCTATCATGTATGCTATGTTATGTATAAGGCCCGATGTATCGTATGCTCTGAGCCTTACAAGCATATACCAGTCGGATCCAGGAATGGATCATTGGGCGGCTGTCAAGACAATCCTTAAGTACTTAAGAAGAACTAAGGATGTGTTCCTAATATATGGAGAAGGAGATATGATAATACGTGGGTATACAGATGCCAGTTTCCAGACAGATAAGGATGACTCCAAATCTCAGTCTGGATACGTATTTACTTTGAATGGAGGCGCAATAAGTTGGAAGAGTTCCAAACAAGACACCGTAGCAGATTCTACCACGGAAGCGGAATATATCGCAGCTTCGGAAGCAGCAAAGGAAGCAGTCTGGATCAAGAAGTTTGTCTCCGAACTTGGTGTGGTTCCAACCATTGATGAAGCAGTACCGGTTTACTGCGACAACAATGGAGCTATTGCACAAGCAAAGGAACCAAGGTCTCATCAGCGATCCAAACACGTGCTTCGCCGCTATCATCTGATCAGAGAGATTATAAGTAGGAATGATATACAAATTGAGAAAATTCCGACTGAAAGGAATTTAGCGGATCCTTTAACTAAGGCCTTGCCTCAGAGCAAGTTTGAGGGTAATGTTAGAGCCTGTGGTATTGGATACCGTAGCGATTGGCATTAGGCCAAGTGGGAGTTTGTTAGTAATATGAGAGAAGTGTCCTAAGGCAATCGCCTTATGATTGTAAACATTTATTTTAATAAATTAAAATTTACTATTTGAGTATACATGTTTGTGTATTTGATTGGGATCTTAAACTCATTTACTGAATGTCCGCAATACAATTCACAGCATGAGAGAATTTGTGATGGAATCACAACTAGTGATAATCTCTACATGTGCAATTGTGAAGTATTGAAAATATCCCCAGTCGATGAATTGATAAATACGGACACTATCAATTCTGTTGAGACTAGCATGAGTTATTCTCTAATCAGCTGATTCTCACTGGCTGGTGACATTGGGATGTCCGGAGATAAACATGAATGCTAGTTAAGGGAATTAGTTCATTGGAGTGACTGGCTGTAAAACTTCACATGGTAGTCTATATATAGACATGTCAGTGAAGTTCTTACTGCAGCTTAAGTGCGATGTTCCTTTGACTTGCGGTGTTCAAGTCATCTTGGTCATGGAGACTTATACTTTAACATCTTAAGCAAGCATCTCCAAGGAGGTGTGGACCCAGGATGGTTGGGTATAAGCCGAAGTGCCTGAAGATGTTTGAACAGCCTACAAAGGATTCACCACTCCTTGCGAGGAGATGTATACCCAAGGCCTATCGTCGGATTGTTACTCAAAGCCTCTGGCCAGAGCATGACATGTTTAGAGTATGAGTCTCTTAAATACATGAGAGTAATTAGAATCCAAAGGATGAGAGAATGTTACTTGGGCTAGGTGTGACGTAGTCAGCCTAGTGGGGACTGACACACAGACCATGTCCTGAACCAAGTGGGTATAAGATGGTGAAGTGAATGAGACACGATTCATTAGAGCTGCTGAAGGGTTTCAGAATTATTTCTGAGGTCAACCGTTGATCTTTCGATTAATTGGGGGTCATGATGTACTACTAGGTGCCACTCATGATCATTCTATAATTGGTTGATTATAGACGGCCAACATAAATCGAAAGCCTATTTAGTCACACGCACTACGAGTAATCCGAGGGATTTAAAACGAGTTGAAAATTGGATTTTCCAATTAAGAGAAATAAGTCGAATCTGAATTTATCAGAGGCGCATCGGAAGCTTAAAATGGCTAAGTCTTTTGAAGGCTTATTGGACGAATTAAATGAGTTTAATTCGTAATGGTTTTGGCTTGGTGTGGCTGGCCAAAGAGGGTGCCCACCCTCTTTGGTTTGGCCGGCCACAATAAAGGAGGGAAACCAATTTATTTGGTTTAAATTATAAAATAAATCAAGCGCGATTTGTTTTATAAAATTATGGATAAATAAATTTATATAATGAAATTTATATAAAGAAATTTATATAAAGAGATTTATTTTCATGGAAATTAAAATAAACCTTGGATTGGTTTATTTTATAAAATCAATTATGAATTGATTTTTCCATGATAAGAAAAATTTATATAATAAATTTATTCTTTTTATGGAAATTAAAATGAACCATGGATTGGTTTATTTTATTTTATAAAATCAATTATGAATTGATTTTTCGATGATAAGAAAAATTTATATAATAAATTTATTCTTTTTATGGAAATTAAAATGAACCATGGATTGATTTATTTTATTTTATAAAATCAATTATGAATTGATTTTTCCATGATAAGAAAAATTTATAATAAATTTTATTCCATAATAAAAGGGGAGACATGGTTGTTTTTATTATAAATAGAGTTATAATAAAAACTTGGTATAATGGAATAATTCATAGAAAAATTTATAAAAATAAATTTCTTATGAAAAATTCCGTTAAGAGGAGACTTGGCGATTAAGAGGCTACTATATAAAGGTACCAAGGCAAGGCTTGGAAATCAATTCAAGTGATCAAGGATTCTTGCCTAGCCTCTCTTCCTCTCCTTCTCTCCCTCTCCCTCTCCAAGTGGGCGCCGACCCTAGAAGTACCTCCTAGGGTTGCCGTGAGCCAACTCCACCAAGAAGGCGCCGAAGAAGAAGAAGAAGCGGGTCACGACTCCTTCCTTCCTTTCCCCGGAATCTTGATTCCGTTACTTGGTGGTTAGTTTCCATCTCTCTCTCTCTTGATATTCTTGTCGTGCCTTTGGAGAATCTAGTAGTTCTTGTCGGCACGAAACTCGTGTCTTTGCGAAGTCATCCCGAAGAGAACTCACCGTGGACGCGAATAAAGGCGAAGCTTCCAAGGGACGCTACGGTTGGATCTCGTCCCTTACTTCGAGTTACGCGAGGTATTGAGTAAATTAGTTTACTTTCTGCAAAATTTTAATTTATGATCATGTCCACACATCATAAAGTTGCATGCTAGATACGTGGTTTATATAATTGGAGAAATTATTTATGCTAATTCTTCCGCTACACGTAATTAATTTTAAAAATTACGAACCCGTATCCATGTCAACATGCACCCTGTCCCAACATATGGACATATGGACGATCATTCAAACAGGGTTCTCCCTCCCTTAAGAAGATGGACTATCAATTACGTGGGACCAACTGGATGAACCAACCCTGAGGAAGATCGAGACAGATGCAAGGGCGACTGCAATCCTACAATGTGGCCTAACCAATGAAGAATTGAAGCGGGTCGGATCCTTCAACTGTGCTAAAGAGATGTGGGAAAGGCTAATCAATCTACACGAAGAGAACTCCGATATTGAGATCTTAGAAGATTTTGCATTTTCGGCTCAAGCACAAGTAGCTGAGACAGACTCGACACCCGACATCGAAATCGAACGAGAGTCAGACGACGAGTTTTCTGAGACAAAATCGGTAACTAATTTTGAATCATTTTCTGAATTACAATTAAATAATCAGACTGATACTATAATGGTCGAGGAAGGTATTAATTCTATTGCAGGGAATGCTCCAAGAGAACAACCAAAAAGGAAGCTTCAACCTGTAACCGAGTCCAACTCAAACTCAGAAGACAATAAAGAAGATCGACCCAAATTAGTCCGATTAGCTCGTGATCATTACAAGAGTACTGGACAAACGATCGGGAAAGGTAAGTTTTCAATATTTGAAAATCCATTATTTATCTCAAATAACATAATTATTTCATATAAATTAGTTAAGGTTAATCCATTAGAAAACTTAATTCACAACCATGCTGATTTTAAAAATCTAGAGTTTTATTTCAATTATGATGTAACTTAGATCAGTTTTGTCATGTTTATTTATTTATTTATTTTTGCTTAGAATTAGGATTGATTAGTTTAAGGACTAAAGAGTTACTTAAAACTTGAAAACCTAGTATTGGGAGGAGGTGAGATGATAGTACGTTAGGGAAGCCTTTTCTAATAAGGCCAAGTACACACTACTTGGTCTCTTTAGACTGGTGAAACTAGCCGAAGCTACCAATCCAAGACCCAAACTAGTTAGACCAAAATCTTTTAAGGAGTAACTTGAAAATGAATTTTCTATAAAAGGCTTTGTCAAGGAAAGGGTTGATGATCCAATAAGGCTACGACCAAAGAAGGCCTAGTGCCTCGCCAAGACCTGGAAGCCAATTATAGAAAATCAAATTCACTTTACTATTGTCAGATTTGAATCTAACACAAATTTTAAGTAAATCTTAGTCTCATAACAAATGTTTTCAAAATTAATAAAACTTAACCATTTTTTTTAAAAATTAAAATGGTTGTCTCACACAACCCATAAGGTTAACATGTTTGACCACGTAGAACTGGATGAGACATCTAGGACCTAAAAGCATAAATCACTATCCTTTGAAATAAAATCTTTTCAAAAGTTTTTCAAAATTATCTCTATTTTTCAAATTAATTCAGTTTACTGTACCCTACTTTTTCATATCTATTTTTTTTTTCAAAATATTGAATTTCATGTTAAATATTACAATAAACTCATTTTAAATAGAATCTAGGGCTTGTTTGACTTAGTTATTAATTGGTCAAACATAATCAACTGAGTCAAACTTGGTCAACACAGTCACCCCTAGTTAACATAGTCAGACCTAGTCAACACTGAAATCCCTTAAGGAACCTAGATAAATGTTAAAATACAGAAACTTAAAGGGTTAAAAAGTAAAGTTTCTCAAATTTAGGGGTTATTATGCGAATAACCAAAGTTGGATGGGGCAGATTGAAAAACGGTCAACCTTTTATTAATTCCCTTATGGCCGAATGTGATCAAAAGCCCTAGCTCTCGCGATCGTCTCCTTCCTCTTTTCCTTCTTTTCTGCGCACGAAACCAACCTAAGAGCGCCAACACCCCTCTTCCTCCTCCTTTGATCCTCCTTGCCGGATCCAGCCGAGATCCAGCCCTCTCCCTAAGCCGACCATCGCCCTCCCTCCATCTACAGCTAGATCGGAGGCACGATAGTCATCGACAGTGAGGGGATTGCCGATCGTCGTTTCTCTTCTTGCGTCGCCTGCGTGGATCCATCACGCTACCTTTGTACGAGCCAGGATTTGGTGATGGAGCAGCCACTGATCGTACGGGAGTTGTTGGATGCCCTTCTTCTCATCCCTCGCGCCTTCCATCGTGAACAATGGCAATCACCAATTAGTAGGGGTCATCGTTGGCGTCAATTAGGGTAAGATCAAATTCTTTTGATAGTTGATCTTGGAGGTTGGTTTAAATTAGCACGATGAACTAGTGTAGTTTGATCATGTGATTCTGATGTGGAACGCTAGAACTGTTCTTCGATCTTCGATCTTGTTCATGTTGCCATGAGCCTGCTTAGATTGGTTTTGGTTTCCATTTTTCCCTTGAGCCGCAGATTGGAGAGGTTCTTCATTAGTGTTTTGTTTTGATCAGTTGTCGGATTTCCTTGCGTGGGCTTGAGAGGATTGAAATGAATTGTGCCGGTTGGTTGATCTTCCTACTCTGTTGCTGTGTTACCGAATTTGGAGCAAGGGAGCTTTTCCGGTACTGTATCAGGTATGATTTGGAATTTAGTTGTTTGCTTTGCCTTTGGATTTGAGCTGAGGGAGTTTGTGATAGGAATTGATTTCTATCTACTGTTAAGGTGTTCTGGTTTTGAGATGTGTTGTTCTTACCGTGAGCTCATGAGTATGTTCTGTGAATTTTGTTGTTTTGGATTGTCGATCCTAATAGCAATCCTGTTATGAACCAAGATATGACTTTGTTTAAGGGTGTTTCCTATTCTTGATAGCAATACTGTTATGAATCAAGATATGACTCTGTTTAAGGGTGTTTCCTATTCTTGGTGCTATGGGTTATGTGTGTGTCTCCTTAGTGTGAGATTTGGTAATTTGGATTTTTAGTTAGACTTGGGTTAAACTTAAGTTGAATCCAATTCTCGCTAGTTTGGGTTACACCTAATCTGAAACTAATCATGGTTGATTGGGTTATGGTTAGGTTAGATCTAATCGGAACCCAACCTTGGTTAGTTGGGTTAGGCCATTTAATAAATTATACAATTAGCTAAGTTGTATTTGTTATTTATTTTTGGTGCAGGGCATTGACTTAGTTCACACGTCGCAGATATTATTTTTGGATGGGAGGTTCTTGTCGCGCAGACATCTTCATATCAAGGCGGGTACCTCTTTTATGCATAGTTAGACATAGTTAGCAGTAGGGATATCTGATATCTGTATCTCTGTGCTCTTGCTTCAGTAGTCGTATTCGTTAGCTTTACTGCTTACTGTTTCTGTATGGATCGATGCTGCACAGTTTACCTTATACCTTACGTTAGGATTTAGGTATTGGTGCATACCGGTTATCTGGACTACTGCATATCATGTAGATGACAGTAGGGATATCTGATATCTGTATCTCTGTGCTCTTGCTTCAGTAGTTGTATTCGTTAGCTTTACTGCTTACTGTTTCTGTATGGATCGATGCTGCACAGTTTACCTTATACCTTACACTAGGATTTAGGTATTGGTGCATACCGGTTATCTGGACTACTGCATATCATGTAGATGACAGTAGGGATATCTGATATCTGTATATCTGTGCTCTTGCTTTGGTAGTTGTATCCATTAGCTTTACTGCTTACTGTTTCTGTATGGATTGATGATGCATAGTTTACCTTATACCTTACGCTAGGATTTAGGTATTGGTGCATACCGGTTATCTGGATTACTGCATATCATGTAGATGACAGCAGGGATAGATAGTGGATGATGCATGGGATAGTGACATGCATCATTATTGCACGTAGCATAGGGGACGACCTTTGACTCCCTGGAGGTTGAGATGGGCCGTCGTACTTGCTACTCGTGTAGGGGCATATGTAGGTGACCTTTGACTCCCCTAGTGGTTGAGATGGGCCGTCAGACCTGCCACATGACCTGTCGTGAAGCCCCGTTGGCGGACCTGGCGCTGCAGCAGGTCCCCTACCTATCCGATGATAGCAGGGACGTTTAGAGCGTTACTTCACCCGATGGTGGGGTACGTTTATGGTCTCCGACCCTACCCATTCGGTCTCGCATGTACCGCCTCATAGACCGTCTGTTCGTGCAGGGAAGACCAGGTCAGAGCCCTACCCACTCCGTTCGCGTGCTTCCGCGACCTACACCGACAGGCGTCAGGGGTGACCCATGTTGCATCATGAGCATGCTATGCATTGATGCATTTGGTTGTGTTTGCTGCACTTGATTGTTGCACTTGGTTGACATGCATACTATCGGGTTTGGATCGACGCAGGTAGGTATGTAGTTCCTTTACTGCTTATGGTTCAGTTTTGCGTTTCTTTTTACTGCAGTTATCTTCAGTATTGTGATAGATAGATGGACGGTGACTTACTGCTAGTATTTCTTCCTGTGCATATTAGATTGTATTCGTTGAGTTCTTAGGACTCACCCCGTTATCCCTGTTTTTATCTTTTCAGGATGATCGTCTGGATTGCCCGGCAGCCTGTCCCAGTTCACGTGTCTCCGAGACGATTTCCGCGGGTGTTCTGGGTTTTTGTTGTGGTACATGTTGGTACCCTTTTCTTTTATTTGTTTTTGTTTCTTTTCACTTTCGCTGTCAGTATAGTTGTACTTTTGTGTGCCATGGAGGTCTCGATTCCGTTTTGGTTTTGTCGTAAGTCGTACCGGTACGCAGCTTTGTCGTCGTTTTCGTTTCCGCTTTATACAGATGCTTGTTCCAGCCTTATAGGCTGCGGTACAAGTAGGCTGAGGTAGTCGTGATGATTAGGTTTTCGGATTGTCCGCCGAGACGAGGGAGTAGCTGTCCGGTCGGTATCGGACGAGCGGCTCCTCGGGGCGTGACAATAAAAGTCAGACTGTGTCGGATACAGGGGGAGTTCTTCTTAATCTTTTTCAAAAAAAATTCAGATTTTTCAAAAACCTTATGCTCTAAAACTTATTTTCATCTCAAAAATAAGGTTTTCAAAAATTGATTCAAAAACCCTCGTATATTACTATCTCTTTGAAAAATTATCAAATTGAATTTTATAAAATTATATTACCATACTGTTATTCCAAAACTAGTCTTTTGATTTTAATAAACCCTAAAGACACAGAGGAAGGTCCACTTCATGATCTACGATGACTCCTAGGATGTGTCAAATTTAGGAGGAGTTTGAGTCAAAAGAAGAATTTCTGAAATGTTTTGGTAATTATTTGTTTTGAAGTTATTCTTATAATTTAAATCAAACCTTAAAACTCAGAGGAAGATCGCTTGTAGTCAACAAGCTTCCTAGGACTCGGTCAAGTTTAGGGGGAGATCAAATTAAAAGAATTATTAAACATTCTTAAAATTATATGTTTTCATGCACTGCACGTTTAGCATCCTTTTGAAAACTTAAATAATTTTTCTTTCAAAATACTATTATTTTATTTCTCAAAATTCTTGTGGCTTATGAAATTATTTTTATAATATTTACTTGAGTTTGAAAAATTTCCAGGACACCTAGGAAAATGTCCTTGTAGTTAACAAGGTTTCCTAGGATTGTGTCAGACTGGAAAAGAAACCTAGTCAAGTAAAATATTATGGTTTGAAAATGCATAATACTTTTCAAAAATTTCTTATATTTTTCAAAGTCTAATAGTTTTCAAAAACAGTACTTAGACTTTCCAAAAAGGCTCAATCTGTTTTCAAAAGTACTTGCATATTTTTCAAAAATGCATATGTTTCAAATAATACTTATATTTTCAAAAATGGATAATATATTTCAAAGTGACTTATATTTTTCAAAGATACAGAGTACGTGCATCTCTCAAAAAGCTTAATATCTTTTAAAGTACTTGCATTTTTCAAAATAGCCAAAATAAGTAAACTTATTGATTAAATATTTTTTTCATGTCATGCATGGACTCAATGAAAATATATACTTGACTCCAATTTTTTTTGAGCATTAATTCTTCATTATTTCAAAATTATGTTACTTAAAAATTATCATAATTTTTGACATTATTCTCTCACTCAAATATTTATGTTTTTAAAACCCATAAGCTCTTATACACAAATTTTAAAATTTCTTTCAAAATATATTTTTCAAAAGTTCTTTATTGATATATATAGCCAAGGGGGCGAGTTGATAAAGTGAAATTAATTCCTTAAACTTTTTCCCCTTTTCAATGAAAGTTTATCTTAGAAATGGTCTAAAACATAAGGAGAAGAGTTTCACATTAAGGGGGAGAAAAGGAAAGAGAAAAAGGTTTTTTTTTAAAAGTAAAGCAAAAGTTTCTAAGTATCTAAGTATTTCAAATTTTTTTTAAGTGAATTTTTCCTTAGTAAACAAGATTTGTCTGAGCAAAACTTTTTGAAAATTTTGGCAAATATTTCTAAGTAAAGTTTTTTTTGGAAAAACTTGTTTAGAAAATTCTTAAGAATTATGTTTTTCGAAATGCACAAAGTGTTTCCAAGCAAATTCGTCTAAATGTGCAAAATTGTCTTTAATAAACAAAATTTTTCCCAATTCTAAAAGTTGATTTTTTTTTGGAAATTTAGCTTCAAGAATGGAAATTTTGCGTAAGTAAAATTTTTTTTGACCTTGTAAGTAAAAGTTTATTTCAAAATTTAGGCCTGCAAAATTTTTCATAATTCTCTAAGTGTAAAAAGTTTTTGCTTTTGAAAAACACTTTGTCAAAAACATGAAGCACTTTGAAAAACTCAAAAATCCCTGTTAAATATGTTGTTCACCCATAAATGTTTTTTGATATATGTCAAAGGGGGAGGAAAGGTCAAAGTTAAGAGTTAAGTTAATTGTTGTTTTATAACACAATTATTCAGGGGGAGTATGAGAATGGTCAAAGTTAAGAGTTAAGTTAATTGTTGTTTTATAACATAATTATTCAGGGGGAGTATGAGAAATTTTTTTAAAATTACATTGAGTTTAGACTTTATACTATTCAGAATTGCTATGTTTTATTTGTCTTAACCTTCTTGCTTAAACTGTTGTAATTTTTACTTAACTTTGAATTGTGTTGCCATAAATCAAAAAGGGGGAGATTGTTGGTACAGGAAGCACCATATCGAACCTTGTTTTGAAATTGGCAAAGGGTTCAAAGTTAAGTATTATTGGTGATCTAACAATGTTACTCAAGTGTGTAGGAAATGTCTTAGCGAAGGGCTGCTAGGCACCTGGCGAAGGACTGCCAGGAAACAAAGTCCTAGCGAAGGGCTGCTAGGCACCTGGCGAAGGACTGCCAGGATACAAAGCCTTAGCGAAGGACTGCTAGGCACCAGGCGAAGGACTGCCTGGTACTAAAGACCTAGCGAAGGAATGCTAGGCTCCTGGCGAAGGAATGCCAAGATACAAAGCCCTAGCGAAGGACGGCTAGGCACCAGGCGAAGGACTGCTTGGTACTGAAGACCTGGCGAAGGACAGCTAGGCACCTGGCGAAGGACTGCTGGGCAAA
>JAGFNQ010000572.1:24824-55221 GCA_024364735.1 Boesenbergia rotunda | reverse complement strand
ATCGAACGACGTGTTGCTCATTGCGATGACGAACCTATCAGTTATGAAGATGTTCTGAAAAGTTCAGAAAGGGACAAATGGCTTGAAGCCATGAAGTCGGAAATGGATTCCATGTACGAAAATCAAGTATGGGACTTGGTTAACCCACCTGAAGGGATTAAGCCCATAGGGTGCAAGTGGGTTTTCAAGAAGAAAACCGACATGGAAGGTAATGTTTTACCTTTAAGGCTAGATTAGTGGCAAAAGGATATCGTCAAAAACAAGGAATTGATTATGACGAAACCTATTCGCCAGTAGCTATGCTTAAATCCATTCGGATGCTCCTAGCCATAGCAGCTCATTATGATTATGAGATATGGCAAATGGATGTGAAAACAGCTTTCCTTAATGGAAACCTGCTTGAGGACATATACATGATATAACCTGAAGGTTTCACATCGGTTGATAAAACCAATGTATGCAAACTTCGACGATCCATATATGGACTGAAGCAAGCATCTAGGAGCTGGAACATCCGTTTTGATGAGACAATCAAAGAGTTTGATTTCTCATAAAAATCCTGACGAACCTTGTGTGTACAAGAAGGTTAGTGGGAGTGCAGTCGTATTCTTAGTATTATATGTCGATGACATTTTACTTATAGGAAACGATGTATCAGTTTTACAGACAGTTAAAATTTGGTTGTCCAAAACATTCTCCATGAGAGACCTGGGAGAAGCAACCTATATCCTTGGGATTAGAATCTATAGAGATAGATCAAAACGGTTGCTTGGTCATTCGCAGTCTACATATATAGACCGAGTGCTAAAAAGGTTTAGCATGTCGGAATCCAAGAAAGGTTACCTTCCCATTAGGCATGGGATCAACCTTTCAAAGTCTATGTGTCCGCGCACAGAAGACGAGAGGATTTGCATGAATAAGATTCCTTATGCATCCGCGATAGGATCTATCATGTATGCTATGTTATGTACTCGGCTCGATGTATCGTATGCTCTGAGCGTCACGAGCAGATACCAGTCTGATCCAGGAATGGATCATTGGGCGGCTGTCAAGACAATCCTTAAGTACTTAAGAAGAACTAAGGATGTGTTCCTAATATATGGAGAAGGAGATATGGTAATACGTGGGTATACAGATGCCAGTTTCCAGACAGATAAGGATGACTCCAAATCTGAGTCTGGATACGTATTTACTTTGAATGGAGGCGCAATAAGTTGGAACAGTTCCAAACAAGACACTGTAGCGGATTATACCATGGAAGCAGTTTGGATCAAGAAGTTCGTCTCAGAACTTGATGTGGTTCCAACCATTGATGAAACAGTGCCGGTTTACTGCGACAACAATGGAGCCATTGCACAAGCAAAGGAACCAAGGTCTTATCAGCGATCCAAACACGTGCTTCGCCGCTATCATCTGACCAGAGAGATTATGAGTAGGAATGATATACAAATTGAGAGAGTTCCCACTGAAAGGAACATAGCGGATCCTTTAACTAAGGCCTTGCCTCAAAACAAGTTTGAGGGTCATGTTAGAGCCTGTGGTATTGGATACCGTAGCGATTGGCATTAGGCCAAGTGGGAGTTTGTTAGTGATATGAGAGAAGTGTCCTAAGGCAATCGCCTTATGATTGTAAACATTTATTTTAATAAATGATAATTCACTATTTGAGTATACATATTTGTGTATTTGATTGGGATCTTAAACTCATCTACTGAATGTCCGCAATACAACTCACAGCATAAGAGAATTTGTGATGGGATCACAACTAGTGATTATCTCTAATGTGCAAATGTGAAGTATTGAAAATATCCCTAGTCGATGAATTGATTAATACGGACACTATCAATTCTGTTGAAACTAGCATGGGTTATTCTCTAATCAGCTGATTTTCACTGGCTGGTGACATTGGGATGTTCGGAGATAATCATGGATGCTAGTTAAGGGAACTAGTTCATTGGAGTGACTAGCTGTAAAACTTCATATGGTTATCTATAAAGATATGTCAATGAAGTTCTTACTGCAGCTTAAGTGCGATGTTCCTTTGACTTGCGGTGTTTAAATCATCCTGGTCATGGAGACTTATACTTTAACATCTTAAGCAAGCATCTCCAAGGAGGTGTGGACCCAGGATGATTGGGTATGAGCCGAAGTGCCCGAAGATGTTTGAACAGCCTACATAGGATTCACCACTCCTTGCGAGGAGATGTATACCCAGGCCTATCGTCGGATTGTTACTCAAAACCTCTGGCCAGAGTATATCATGTTAAGAGTGCAAGTCTCTTAAATACATGAGAGTAATTAGAAATCCAAAGGACGAGAAAGACATTACTTGGGCTAGGTGTGACGTAGTCAGCCTAGTGGGGACTGACACCATAGACCGTGTCCTGAACCAAGTGGGTATAAGGTGGTGAAGGGAATGGGGCACGATTCATTAGAGCTGCTGAAGGGTTTCAGAATAATTTCTTCTGAGGTCAAACCGTTGATCTTTCGATTAATTGGGGATCATGATGTACTACTAGGTGTCACTCATGATCATTCTATAATTGGTTGATTATAGACGGCCAACATAAATCGAAAGCCTATTTAGTCACACGCACTACGAGTAATCCGAGGGATTTAAAACGAGTTGAAAATTGGATTTTCCGATCAAGAGATATAAGTCGAATCTGAGTTAATCAGAGGCGCAATGGAAGCTAAAAATGTCTAAGTCTTTTGAAGGCTTATTGGGCGAATTAAATGAGTTTAATTCGCGACCGGTTCGAGTTGGTTTGGTCGGCCAAAGAGGGTGCTAACCCTCCTTGGATGGCCGACCACATTAAAGGGAGAAACCATTTAATTTTGGTTTAATTAATAAAATAGATCTAGCGCGATTTATTTTATAAATTATGGATAAATAAATTTGTATAAAGAAATTTATATAAATAAATTTATAGAAATTTATTCTTTTTATAGAAGTTAAAATAATCCATGAATTGGTTTATTTTAATTTTATAAAATCAATTATGAATTGATTTTTCCATAATAAGAAAGTTTATAAATTTCTTATAAAATTTATTCCATAATAAAAGGAGAGATTAATTAGTTTTATTATAAAGTTAGTTATAATTCATAAGAGAATTTATAGGATAAATTTCTTATGATAACTAATTAGTTTTATTATAAAGTTAGTTATAATAAAGTTTGGTTTAAACGGAATAATTCATAAGAGAATTTATAGGATAAATTTCTTATGATAACTAATTAGTTTTATTATAAAGTTAGTTATAATAAAACTTGGTTTAAACGGAATAATTCATAAGAGAATTTATATGATAAATTTCTTATGATAACTAATTCCGTTAATTCCGTTAATTCCGTTAAGAGGGAGACTTGGCAAGGGAGATGCTACTATATAAAGGAACCAAAGGCAAGCCCTTAATTCCAATTGAGTTGTCAAGAGAAGTAGCTCCCTCTCTCCCTCTTATTCTCTTCTCCTTCTCCTCTCCCTCCCTTAGGGCCAGCACCCACCCTAGCTCTATTAGGGCCGGCGCCCAACCTACACCCAAGCAAGGTTGTTGCCGTGAGCTTCAAGAAGAAGAAGAAACGAAGCAAGAAGAAGAAGAAGCGGATAGCGACTCCTCTCTTCCCGGAATTCGATTCCGTTTTCTTGGTGGTTAGTTTCCTTTTCTTCTCTTGATCTTCTTTGTTGTGCCTATAGAGAATCTAGTAGTTCTCGTCGGCACAAAACTCGTGACTTTGCGAAGTCATCCCGAAGAGAACTCGGCGTGGACGCGAATAGAAGCGGAGCTTCCAAGGGACGCTACGGTTGGATCTCGTCCCTTACTTCGAGTTACGCGAGGTACTTGGTAAATTAGTTTACTTTTCCGCAAAGTTTTATTTTATGATTATGTTAACACACTATAAGGTTGCATGCTAGATACGAAGTTAAAATAATTTAGGAAATTATTTTATGCAAATTCTTCCGCTGCACGTAAAATTTAAAATTTTACGAACTCGTATCCTTGTCGACATGCACCCGGTCCCAACACCTTTGAGCGTCGTGACTTGCTACCTTTTCTCCGAGGTTCTCAAGGTCCATGATTAGTTCTTTTACCTTTGCATGTAGATGCGCAACTGATTCTCCATCTTCCATCCGGAGGTTTGTTAGTTGGCTTCGAAGGAGGTCTCGTCATGAAAGTTTTGCCTCTGAGGTACCTTCATGCAATTCTAGGTATTTCTCCCATAGCTCTTTTGCCAAGTTGTAATTCCCAATGAGGTTGACTTCTAGCGTGGGAAGAACGGCTAGCAGATGAAATTCCACTTTGCCGTTTGCTACAAAGACCACATGCTCCTTCTTGGTCCACGACTCTACTTCATTATCCTCGCCATTGTTGTCTTTAGGAACTGAAAAACTATTTTTCATAATTAGTAGCAGTTCAATATCTGTTTTAAAAAATACCTGCATTCGACACTTCTACATCGTGAACTCCCCCTCAAACTTCGGCAGGTAGATTACTGCTCCAACCATTTTTTCGAAATTGCTGCAGTTGGCGGTTAGTTCTTCTGGGGTGACCTTGGCTCTAATACCACTTGTTGGATCGGGTTGGCCTGGCTAGAGGGGGGTGAATAGACGGTTATAAAAAAAATAAAGTGAAAGCACTCGTCTTTTAAAAAGGAACTTGGTCGCAACTAAGAACGTTGCTTCCAAGGCAGTGGACGCTCAACAAAACTCTCCTTATGGCGGAGAAGCCTTACAACAAAAGCATGCTAAACTTTAGAGATTTTACAAGTGAATGAATAAATTTAGAAGCAAATGGGTGAAGCCCCTTATATAGGTGGTTCTCGGGAGGCCCAAGGCTCTTGGGTGCCTGCCACGTGGACCAAATCGGGTGCATGCATATCCGCAGACTTGGCCAAACTTTATCTCGAGTCTTGGGCGCCTAGCACTGCTGAGGTGCCTAATGGCTCACGGTCGCCTGGGATGCAGATGTGGCAAACTTGCTAACTCAGCTTCTCCATCCACAAAAACACCTCTACTGAGGTGCTTGATACCTATCGGGCGCTTGGACTCTCGGGCGCTTGAACCCTTTTAGGCGCCTGGGAAGTAGCAGTTGCTTCCTTTTGGTTCTTCATCTTCTGGGTGATTTCCGGCCAACCGGAGTTAGTCTCACCGGCCGACTTTGATTTTTTGCCCCTCGAGCGTCCTTCCGCCAGTCTTCTCGTCCCTCGGACACTGCGTGCGTCCTTCTTTCTACACCAACGTAGTCTTCGGCAGCTTTCACATCCTTCAGATTGCACCGAGCCCGTCGGCTCACTTCCCCACACAATCCTTCTCGTCCGCTATGTCTTACGCTCGATTTCCTCCATACCTAAGCTCCTGCACACTTAGCAGAGGGATTAGAAAGCACAAGACCTATCTTAACCTAGTTGATCACATCAAAACTAACCGGGGTACCAATAGATAGAGGGGGGTTGAATATCGACTTGTAACTTTTTGTCATCTTTGAGTCTTTCATTCGGTCAACTTAGTAACAGTTGGTAGCATAGTGGAATAATAGATAAAGCGAAAACTGTTAGTAATATGAGAGAAGTGTCCTAAGGCAATCGCCTTATGATTGTAATCATTTATTTTAATAAATGAATATTCACTATTTGAGTATACATGCTTGTGTATTTGATTGAGATCTTAAACTCATTTACTGAATGCCCACAATACAATTCACAGCATGAGAGAATTTGTGATGAATTCACAACTAGTGATTATCTCTACATGTGCAATTGTGAAATATTGAAATTGTCCCTAGTCGATGAATTGATAAATACGGACACTATCAATTCTGTTGAGACTAGCATGGGTTATTCTCTAATCAGCTGATTCTCACTGGCTGGTGACATTGGGATGTCCGGAGATAAACATGGATGCTAGTTAAGGGAACTAGTTCATTGGAGTGACTAGCTGTAAAACTTCATATGGTAATCTACATATAGATATGTCAATGAAAGTTCTTACTGCAGCTTAAGTGCGATGTTCCTTTGACTTGCGGTGTTCAAGTCATCTTGGTCACGGAGACTTATACTTTGACATCTTAAGCAAACATCTCTAACGATGTGTGGACCCAGGATGGTTGGGTATAAGCCGAAGTGCCCGAAGATGTTTGAACAGCCTACAAAGGATTCACCACTCCTTGTGAGGAGATGTATACCCAAGGCCTATCGTCGGATTGTTACTCGAAGCCTCTGGCCAGAGCACAACATGTTCCAAGTATGAATCCTCTAGGAAACATGAGAGTAATTAGAATCTGTTGGACGAGAAAGACATTACTTGGGCTAGGTGTGACGTAGTCAGCCTAGTGGGGACTGACACACATAGACCGTGTCCTGAACCAAGTGGGTATAAGATGGTGAAGGGAATGGGGCACAACTCATTATAGCTGCTGAAGGGTTTCAGAATTATTTCTGAGGTCAACCGTTGATCTTTCGATTAATTGGGGATCATGATGTACTACTAGGTGCCACTCATGATCGTTCTATAATTGGTTAATTATAGACGGCTAACATAAATCGAAAGCCTATTTAGTCACACGCACTACGAGTAATCCGAGGGATTTAAAACGAGTTGAAAATTGGATTTTCCGATCAAGAGAGATACGTCGAATCTGAATTTATCAGAGACGCATCGGAAGCTTAAAATGACTAAGTCTTTTGAAGGCTTATTGGACGAATTAAATGAGTTTAATTCGTAAGGTGACGGCTTGGATTTGGCAAGACAAAGAGGGTCTCCACCCTCTTTGATTTGGCCGACCACAATAAAAAGGGAAACCAAATTGTTTGGTTTAAATTATAAAATAAATCTAGCGTGATTTGTTTTATAAAATTATGGATAAAGAAATTTATATAAAGAAATTTATATAAAGAAATTTTTATAAAGAAATTTATAGAAATTTATTTTTTTTTATGGAAATTAAAATGAACCATGGATTGGTTTATTTTATTTTATAAAATCAATTATGAATTGATTTTTCCATGATAAGAAAAATTTATATAGTAAATTTCTTGTAAAAATTTATTCCATAATAAAAGGGGAGACATGGTTGTTTTTATTATAAATTAAGTTATAATAAAAACTTGGCATAACGGAATAATTCATAGAAAAATTTATAAGATAAATTTCTTATGAAAAATTTATTCCGTTAAAAGGAGACTTGGCGATAAAGAGGCTACTATATAAAGGTACAAAGGCAAGACTTGGAAATTAATTCAAGAGATCAAGGATTCTTGCCTAGCCTCTCTTCCTCTCCTTCTCTCCCTCTCCCTCCTCTAGGGTCGGCTACCTTCGCCCTCTTCTAGGGCCGGCTGCCCTCACCTCCTTTGCCGTGAGCCACCTCCACCAAGAAGGTGCCAAAGAAGAAGAAGAAGCGGGGCGCGACTCCTTCCTTCCTCCCGGAATCTTGATTCCATTTTTCGTTTGGTGGTTAGTTTTCTATCTCTCTCTCTTGATATTCTTGTCGTGCCTTTGGAGAATCTAGTAGTTCATGTCGGCACGAAACTCGTGGCTTTGCGAAGTCATCCCGAAGAGAACTCGGCGTGGACGCAAATAGAGGCGAAGCTTCCAAGGTACGCTACGGTTGGATCTCGTCCCTTTCTACGAGTTACACGAGGTATTAAGTAAATTAGTTTACTTTCTGCAAAATTTTAAATGTATGATCATGTCTCCACAACATAAGGTTGCATGCTAGATACATGGTTAAAATAATTTGAGAAATTATTTATGCTAAACCTTCCGCTGCACGTAATTAAATTTTAAAATTACTAACCCGTATCCATGTCAACATGCACCCGGTCCCAACAAAAACACACAACACAAACAAGCAGGTTTTTTAATTGGTTCCCAACCCCCCAGGGTCAGTACGTCCAAGACCTAATTACGGGTAACACCTGTCCACTAGTGGTCTCCTTTCCAGAAGTTTTTCGCAGGTGGAGAAACCTGCCTTACGGTTTTTAGTACAAGCACAAATAATATAAAGAATTACAACTTGTAAGTAAATGCAAACCTGTTGGTGTCGGAAGCACCAGATCGAACCTAGTTTTGATAATGCAAAAGGGTTCAAAGTTATGTTTATATTGTGATCTGATGATTCTACTAAGTGTGCAGGAATGTCCTAATTGAGCTAGGCACGATGTCTTGACTTGCAGGGTTGAGCACGAAGTCCTGGTCGAAGACTGTGCATCGAAGACCAAACCAGGGTTGGGCACGAAGACCTGGTTTGAGGAATTGAACAAGAAGATCTGGTCGGAGACTGGGCACCGAAGACCTGATCCGGATGATCGGGTTGGAGCCTTAGCCGAGCGAGGACTACGGGCAGAAGTAGAGACGGGTCTAGGTACGGATGTCTCGAGATCTGGGAGTCTTGAAGGTTGAGCCAAAGTCCAACCGGAGGAGTTGGTTAGCAAAAGGTAACTTCTCCTGAGAGGAGTAGGTGAAGATGCGTTCCCCGGAAGAGGGAACAGTAGGCGTCGGTTCGACCTAGGATTCTATTTTGAAATCCAAAGTCAGAACCAAGATAGTTCTAGCTGTTATTTCATGTATAGTTATTATTATATTTTTGTTCTTGGACTAACCCTAGTTGTAGGCTGAAGGAAGTAGGTTGCTGCGATACCAGGTGCCAGACAGGTTTCAAGTGCTTGAGAACCGCCTGAATGGTGTCAGGCGCCTGAGATGGGTTTCTTTCAGCAGATGCTCCACGTCAACTACCAGCGCCTGTGAGCTCACAAGCGCCTCAGTGGTCCCAGGCGCCCAAGAATGGTGATAGGTGTTGACCGAGTTAGCGGATACGGATGCGGCTAAATCGGGTGACGTGGCAGGCGCCCGAGAAGACACTATAAAAGGGGATTCACCCCTTTACTTTAGAACAACATCTCAATCACTCAAACGCGCTATGACAAGCTTCGGTGCTCAAGCCTTCTATGCTGACAACGCTCAAGATCGACGACACGCCACTTCGACAAGCTCAGGACTCCTATTTAAGTGTCATCGGTATAAAAGCTTTATTTTTCTTTCTATACTTAATTTCATATATTTGTAAAGATTTTTCGAATTATAGAATTGTCCAACGTAAACGGTCAAGGACCTTGGGCCTTGGAGTAGGTGCTGTTACAGACTCCGAACCAAGTAAAAAGAAACTGCGTTAGCTGTGCTTGGTTTTATTTATTTCCGCTGCGTTCAACTCTATAGTTTCCAAAAAATTACGATATCGATACTCACCCCTCTATCGATTACAATGATCCCACAAAACCAACAAAAAAGATGATCTCGACCAATTCGGATGTTCGAAGCATCGTGCACATCCTCTTGGAGCCTCCTTGGTCACAGAATTTCATCTTAGCACTTTTCTTCGTAAGGAATGAGTAATCGGATGGGAGAATTGATGATCTGAAAGTAAGGCTCGAATCCCCTTATATAGACTACATCCGGGCACCCGAGAGCCCATAGGGTTGCCACCAATGTGGTCCAATCTAATCCACATCAGTGAACTCATCGTGAGGATAAAAGCAGCTTCTTGGGCGTCCCCATGCCCATAGGGGTGCCTCACCATGAGGGCGCCCCCAAGCACCTTGAGGCCGCCTAGGATGGGGGCGCCCTCAACCCTTGAGGGTGCCCGGGACCTCCTTTTCCAGGTTTTGTTTGTTTGCGTTTGCTCTCCTATCTTGCCTCTAGCTCCAGGTTCCTATAAGACAAACAAATAATCCTAAGTCTAAATGGTTGATAGCTAGACCTGTCTAGTTCTGACTTTGAATTTCAAATGAAATCCTAGGTCGAATCAACACCTACTGTTTCCTTTTTTGGGAACGCGTCCTCACCTACTCCACTATGGTGAAGTTACCTTTTGCCAACCGGGATCTCCAGTTGGACCTTTGCTCGGCCTCCGAGACTCCCGGATCTCGACACGTCCGTACCTCAACCCTCTCTACTTTTGTCCAAGTCCTCACTCGGCTAAGTCTTCTGCCCAATTCTTGACTAGGACTTCGTTCCCAATTCCTCGAACCAGGACTTCGGTGCCTAACCCTCAGCCAGGTCTTCATGCCTAATTCCCCGAACCAAGACTTCATGCCCAACCCTCGATTAGGTCTTCATGCCCAGCTTCTGCAACGCCCGCCCTTCTCACACTAGGGCAGGGTTACGCAAACATAATTTTTTTTTTCGTTTTAGTGGAAGCATTTTGAAACTTGAAACTTGAACATGATACATGTATAATCTTGTACTTGAACATGTAAGGCATAAAACCTTTTAAACATCTTAGACATTGAGGAGAGCATGCTAAGTACCTTCACATTCTTATTTGCATAATAGAAGCATGCCACATGGTCATTTCTTAAGACAGAGGAGTAAGTATGAGGAAGGATAACATAATACTAAAGTTCTTTAGCAAGTATAACTAAGTACTTAGCATATGAGCAAGAGTGAGCATGAAATATCCATATGAGTCTAATTATCTGCAAGTAGCAACTTAGTAAGTATGATTCAACATTTAACATACAATACTCAGCATATGCATAACTAAATAAAACATGAGTAGATCTTCTTCCACCATGCCACCACCACACACATCTTTGCCCCTCCTGCTGCTCCCTTTAGTTTATCCATTCCTTACCCTTTTCTGCAGTACAAGGGAAACATGGAAACTATAAGCATATAGCTTAGTAAGATCCTTTCCTACTCACAAAATCATACGTTCCATCAAGTAGAGAAAACATCATGTCATAATAGTGCATAGCATTAAAACACTTAACTTAACATAGCATAAGGGAGCATATGTACTTATCATAAGAAGCATACTTGAACTTAACATAATTCACCTTCATAGCATAATAGTCATATAGTCATGACAAGAAATGCAAATGCAAGATGCTCTTTTGAAAACATGCATAGGATGAGTTCATGCATATGCTTTTCTTAAAATCATACATATAGGTACTTAAACATACATCCATCATCATTGGGGGATCCCGGCTTGTACCTCTTACATACATACATAATGCGCGCATCCCTAATAGGCCGAGGTAGCTAGTCTCTAACCTACTAGAGAAACTAGGTCCGTTCATAGTCCGTCGACATAGGGGCATCCCCTTACTAGGTCCGTTCATAGTCCGTCGACCTAGGGGCTTCCCTTACTAGGTCCGTTCATAGTCCGTCGACCTAGGGGCTTCTCGGGAGCCCATCCCCTTACTAGGTCCGTTCATAGTCCGTCGACCTAGGGGCTGCATCCGGAGCCCACCCGTGGACCTTGCTAGGATCCGGTACAAGCCATACAAAGTAAAATAGCATACATAGATTTTATCATATCATAAGCATAGCATATTCTTGTTTCTTACTAGGTCCGTTCATAGTCCGTCGACCTAGGGGTTGCATAGCACATTCTTATCATATCATAAGCATATCATCATAACCTATCACATCATTGTCATATCATGAGCATGGCATGCCTCTTATCTTATCATGAAGAGTGCTCTTAGTCCCGACTTACAGGGAAGCATCTCTTAGGCATTTCATCATACATAAGTCATGCTTAACATAAGGGTGCTTAATGAGCTTAAACATAGACATGTACATCATGATTCTTAGAGCATGAAAAAGCATGGGAGAAGACATGTTATCACCTATACTACTCATAGCATATCATGAGTATCCTTGGCATGCCTAATTGGGGTTGTAGCTTCCCCCTTAGCCCACATTCTTATTTAATCAGAAAATTCCAGCATATAAACTCTATGTTTAGAGCATGATAAACCATGAAAAATATTACACTAACATCATACACTAAGGTAGGCATCATAGGGGAGACATTAGAAGGCATGTTGGGGTTGTTACCCCTTCTTAAGTCCTACTTATCATTCTTTACAGAAAATTCCAGCATACATACCTTAGTTTCCAAGCATGTTAAAACCATGAATAAACCATATTTACATCATATATCATCTTACATATCATAGGAAGGGTCATTATCAAGCATACTAGGAGTTTAAACCTCTCTAAGCCCTAAAAGAGGTCCTTGACCGAAAATTCCAGCAAGTCTACTACGGGTTTTTGGGGGCTTAAGGATAAGGAAAACATCATATTATCATCATCTATTTAGTCACACATCATGAGGAAAAACATATGCAAGTATAGGAGTAGTTTAAACTCTCGCAAGCCCTAAAAACCTTCTTGGCCGAAAACATCAAGAGCTTCATCCTATGTTTAAACCATTTTAGGCACTCGAAACTATTGTAATGCAGGTGAGGGGATTACTTACATCCTTTCGCTTGAATTTCTCCTTCTCTAAAATCTTAAGGTGCCCTTGGTTGAAGGAAGGTGAGTGTTCTCCTTCCTAGCACTTCTATAGAACCCTTGACCCTAGTAGAGGGTAAGACCCTTGTAGACTTCTTCCTCCTTCCAATTCCCTAGGGTTGGAACCCTAGGGTGGTGTTTCGAAAATGAAAAGGGAGAAGGGAATTTCGGTGGTGAGGGTGAAGGGGAAGAAGAAGAGGAAGTTATTCCAACTTCTCTTTCCCTTATTTATACTTTTCTCATGAAGAGACATGTCTCTTCACTTCCCTAGTTTTTAACAAGCATGTTTCTTATTCCCTCTACATGAAATATGGCTTGGTACAATGGTTAAGACATTGCTAGTGCAACTAGGAGGTTCAAGGTTCAATCCCTGCTTCCTCCTTTCTACATCTTCTTTTTATTACATTTTGCACTAATCCACATCCAAGCCCATTAAGCCAAGCCCATCATGAAATTTCATAATAATAATCATGTTTTATGAATTCATAATATTTCATAATATTTAATAATAATAATTCATGAATTTCATAATATTTCATAATAATATTTCATGAATTTCATAATATTTCATATTATTAATAATATTTCATGAATTTCATAATATTTCATATTATTAATAATATTTCATGAATTCATAATATTTCATAATATTAATAATATTTCATGAATTCATATTATTTCATAATACTAATAATATTTCATGAATTCATAATATTTCATAATATTAATAATATTTTATGAATTCATATCATTTCATAATATTAATAATATTTCATGAATTCATAATATTTCCTAATATTTCATGATATTTCATAACATTTTATATGGGAAAATTTTGGGGTGTTACAATCCTACACATCTTATAAAAAGTTCGTCCCGAACTTTAAACAATTCCCAGGTACTCAAATCGTAAAATTGGGGTGTTACAGCTTCACTCACTAGGACTTCACCCACCTAGCTTCACTCACTAGGAGCCACTTCATTCACCAAGAGATTTCGTGCCTCGATAAGGACATCTTTACTAGTCATCTTAATCCTGACTAGACTTCTTTCTACCAAACATCAAGTCCTATTTGGCTCAGTCCCGATAAGTTTAATCACACTGCCAAATATCAAGTCCTGTTTGGCTATCCATTGGTCAAACTGGCCAACCCCGGGCTCTCTGTCAAATATCATATCATGTTTGGCTAACCCTTATTCTAACTGACCAAACCTTGGTATATTGTCACACATGTCAGTTCTAGGTTTGATCACTCTGTTAGGATCGTGACGTCAAGCTTGAGGGGGGGGGGTGAATAGCTTTTTTCGATTTTATCTACAAAGATGGTTAGCTAAACACAAACAAAATCAATAAAAACAATAAAAGCAATGCTAACCCCCTAATTTACTTGGTATCCACCTCAATGAGGTGACTAGTCCAAGGATCCACACACACGCACGAGCTCCACTATCAATGTCTCCTTCAAGGTGGAGAAACCTTCACAAATGGCACTCTTCCTCATACAAAGATGAAATGAAAGTGAGAGGAAGAGCTGGAGATTTTGAGCACTTAGGACCTGATTCTACTCTCTAGAACCGCAACCTTTACCTGCTCAAAAGTCTTCCTTTAAATAGAGTAAAGGATATATCCTTAAGCTGTCCAACCTGACTAGTCCCACCGCAGAAGCCAGCCAACGGCTAGCCTAACGACTAGTTTTTCGAGCGGATCAGTCGACTGGTCCTGGACCAGTCGACTGATCTTTCTGTGAGTTTGAGTTCCCTGGTTGGCAGTCGACTGAACCATTTCCAATCGACTGCCCAACTTACATTTTCACTCTTTCTCACTCCAAAGACCCTCCTTCACGTATGCCTTCAAGTTCACTCGCTTGGCTTGCCCCATGAAGTCCTCTTCCACCGGCTATCGTCCCTCAGATGCGCACACAAGCCCTCGGCTTGCCTTCATGCCATCCTTCACGTATGCCCTTTGAAGTCCACTTCCCCCGGCTTGCCCTTGGAGTCTTCTTCCCTCGGCTCTTGTCCCTCGGATGAATACTCCATGTGTGACTCACCAAGTCCTGCAAGACTCAATCACACATATATATCAAAACAATATAACACCCTAACTTAACCATATTGGCACACACACATCAAAACCATGATCCTCTCGATCATACTTGGGCTGATTGCCCCAACAATCTCCTCCTTTTTGATGTGTGGCAATATATTTAAGTTAGGTAAAATAACAACAATTGAAAATTGTAGACATAGCAAAAACAAGAGGCAACCTCCCCCTTAACCTATGCCCTCACACCCAATTTTCAATTTGCATAAATTAGAAGTTAAGTTATAAACACTAACTTAAACCACCCAATTCTCCCCTTTTGACACCATCAAAAGGATTGCCCGAAGTAATAAATGACATCAATTAGGTATACCTTTCTTCCTCAGAAAAAGCCTAGATTTCTGAAATCAGAGGTATCAGTCGACTGCCCCAGGGGGCAGTCGACTGATACGCTTCAGTCTGCATATTTCAGATTCTGGGCCGAATTTCAGAAATGCAGCATTAATTCCAAAAAATTCCAAAAATCATTAAAGTTTGCAAACATGTTTCATATGATGTACTCTAGCAGAGAAAAATATAAGTTAATGAAAAATCCAAACATATTTGACTTTTTGACAAAAACTCAAAAACTTTGAAAAACTTCAATTTGTATCAAACTTTCTACATAGTTTTGAAAGCATGTTTTTTCCCAAACCTATGCCATAGCAAATAAACACAGAAATGTTTTTGAAATATTTGAAATGTCCAACTATGATCTTTGGGCAAGATGTCAATTAATTAAACATTTGCTTTCCCCATAGTTGATCTATTTTCAATAATGTGATACATCTAATAACCCAACAATATGTCATAAGCATAAGTGAATCATTTGTATCATCCTAATGGACCATGCACTACCTTCCTATTGTATTATTCCAAGGCCAATCCTATACTTCTACTAACACATACCAAGTCCTCTTCTTAAGGATGTGAACTCCGCATCGGGAAGAGGCTTGGTAAATATGTCGGCAAGGTTAGACTTTGATTCAACATAATGTAATTCTATGTCACCCCTTGCCACATGATCCCTAATGAAGTGATGCTTCACTTCAATGTGTTTTGTCCTAGAATGATGCACCGAATTTTTAGTCAAATTAATAGTACTCACATTGTCACACAAAATCTTGACCTTGGAATAATGAAGCTCATAATCTTCTAAGGTATGCATGATCCAAAGTAATTGAGACACACAACCATCCATTGCTACATATTCAGCCTCGGTTGTTGATAAAACAACACATGGTTGCTTCCTACTACTCCAACTAACTAATGATGATCCATTAAATTGACATTCACAACTAGTACTCTTTCTATCTAATTTGAAACCCGCATAATCCGAGTCGGTGTATCCAAATAGTTCAATGTTTGGAGTTCTAGGATACCAAAGACCGACATTAAGAGTACCCTTAATATATGTTAAGATCCTCTTTACTACCACTAGGTGAGACTCTTTGGCACAAGATTGATACCTTGCACACATACCTACGGCAAATAATATATTCGGTCTACTAGCGGTTTGGTATAGTAAGCTACCAATCAATGCTCCTATATTGTTTTAGATCTACCACCTTCCCTTCAAGATCACTATCCATCTTGACATTTGTGCCAATGGGGGTAGATGTTACCTTAGCATTTTCTAATCCAAATTTCTTTATAATTTCCCTAGCATATTTTGTTTGATAAACATGAGTCCCTTTTTTTGTTTGTTTAACTTGTAATCCTAAGAAAAAGGTTAATTCCCCAACAAGACTTATTTCAAACTCATTCTCCATACATTTGATAAACTCATGAAGAAACTCACTATTTGTTGACCCAAAAATAATGTCATCAACATAAACTTGGGCCACAAAAATGTCCTTATCCTTAGATTTTAGAAATAAAGTTGGATCAATTATTCCTCTTCTAAAACCCTTGGAAACTAAGAATGATGAAAGCCTTTCATACCAAGTCCGGGGTGCTTGTTTTAATCCATATAAGACTTTCCTTAGTTTATAGACATGATTAGGATAATTTGTGTTTTCAAATCCGGGTGGTTGCTCTACATACACCTCCTCCTTAATGACCCCATTAAGAAATGCCGATTTCACATCCATTTGATGAAGTTTGAAACTCATGTGAGCGGCATATGCTAATAAAATCTGGATGGAATCTAATCTAGCTACGGGTGCATATGTCTCATCATAGTCAAGACCCTCAACTTGATTGAATCCCCTTGCTACCAACCTAGCCTTGTTCGTAGTAATTTTCCCTTGATCATCCAATTTGTTCCTAAATATCAATCTTGTGGTGACAATGGTACTATCATTGGGTCTAGGAACTAACTCCCACAGTTCACACCTTTCAAATTGATTCAACTCTTCTTGCATGGCTAGAATCCATTCCACATCACTTAAGGATTCATCAATTGATTTTGGCTCTAATTGGGAAATTAAGGTAATTTGACTAGTGTGATCTTTAAAGTAGGATCTAGTATTTACTCCTTGGGTAACATCTCCAACTATTTGGTCAATGGGATGATCTTGATATTGTCTTAGAGTCCTAGAGGTTATGGGCTCATTTACTACATGATAATCATTGCCTTTTTCTTCTTCCAATGTACTTCTCCCTCTCCCTTGATCAATGCCCCTTAAATGTAAGTTTTGCATTTCTAAGGTAATGTTTTGATTTTCTTCTATATCCTTGTCAATGGAGGACTTCCTAGGGTAAGTGCTAGTGGACTCATCAAAATCCACATTGGAAGATTCCTCAATAACTCTAGCCCTCTTGTTATACACTCTATACCCCCTATTAGTAGATGAATATCCAACTAAGATTCCCTCATCCGCCTTAGACTCAAATTTTCTTAGATCATCCTTTGTGTTCAAAATGTACACCTTACACCCAAAAACTCTAAAGTAGTGAATTTGAGGAATTCTCTCATTCCACAATTCAAAAGGTGTTTTTCCTAAAAATCTATGTATTAAAACCTGGTTTTGGATGTAGCAAGCGGTATTTACCGCTTCTGCCCAAAAATAGCTAGGTAGAGAGTAAGCATTAAGCATAGTCCTAGCCGCTTCTTGTAAAGCCCTATTCCTTCTTTCTACAACACCATTTTGTTGTGGGGTTCTTGGACATGAAAATCCATGTTTGTACTCATTCTCTAGACAAAAATGAGAGAAGTTTGAATTTTCAAACTCTCCACCATGATCACTTCTAATTCGGTTGATTTTGAGATGCTTCTTATTTTCAACTCTTTTACTAAATCCCACAAATATCTCTAAGGTTTCATCCTTATATTTCATGAAATACACCCAAGTATATCTAGAAAAATTATCGACAATTACCAAGCAATATTTACTTCCTTCTATTAAAGGAGTACTATGACAATCAAACAAGCCCAAATGCAATAATTCTAATGGTAAGGAAGTACTAGTGAAGATTTTACCGTTATGTGATGACTTTGATTGCTTACCCTCTTGGCATGCATCACACATTTTGTTCTTTTCATATTTGATCATTGGTAGTCCCTTCACCAATTCCATCTTGGCACCTCTTGCTATGTTCTTCATGTTGATGTGTCCAAGCCTTCGATGCCATAACCATCCTTCTTCTTGTTTTGATATGAAACACTTGGTAGAAATGTTAGAAGCATAAGAGAGATTAAGATAATAAACATTTGCTTCCCTATATCCTTCTAACATGACATTTTCGGAGCTATTATGTCTAATCAAGCATTTCCTTGCATGAAACTCCACTCTATACCCGGCATCACATAGTTGACTCACATTAAGCAAGTTGAATTCCATATCCTTAATTAGAAGCGCTTTATGAATTGTGATTGTAGGAGATAACTCAATTGTGCCTCTACCTATTATCTTGAGTTTTCTACTATTCCCGAAAGACGCGTTCTTTCTCTTAGATAACTAATGGTGGAGAATTTGCTTACATCACCGGTCATATGCCTCGAGCACCCGCTATCCACTATCCACATTTTTGAGCCCTTCTTCTCCTTTACCTAAACAACACGAAAAACAAAATCTTTTGGTACCCAAATGCTAGATCCACAAACATCATTTAAGTATCTCGTAGGTACCTATGCCTTCATTACATTTCCTCTAACACTTTGCTTCCTAGGGGCACCCTTCCTTCCCATAAGAGAAACAAATGTCACTTCCTTGGCCTTAGGTATATACCCTATCCCGGCCTTGTTATTTGACTATTAATTATCATATCAAGATTTCTTGAGCCAATTTGAAACATCCCAAGGGCCTTGGTGAGACATTCTACCTTTTCCATTAATTCCCTATTTTCTTTTTCCAAAAATGACTCATCTAGGCTAGGAGAAGGATCATTCATATTATCCTTAGTGGTCATGGATGCTAATTTTCCTTCTAACATGCAAACCTTATTTTTTAAGCTCTTAATTTTCCTTTTTGCATCAAACAAATCATCATTTGTACTTGAAATAATTTTGACAAGTGTAGTGGAGGGAAGCTTGTATGCGTCACTTATCGACACGTCCGAATCCGAGGTTGAGCCTCACCCTTCACTTGAGCTCCCTTCATCCCCGGATGATTCTAGGTTGTCCACTCCCATCAATGCAAAATGAGACATATGGTCTTCTTCCTCCTCCGATGATGATGGATTATCCCATGGGGCCTTCTTTCCTTTCTCTTTTGATTTCTTCTTCTCATCCTTCTTCTTTTCTTCTCTTTTCTTCAAAAGTGGACATTCATTCTTCATATGCCATTTTCATGGCAATTGTAGCAAATGACTCCTTTTGCCTTGCCCTTACTCCTTGAACCTTTTCTATCATAAGATTTGTTAGAAAAAAATATTTAAAGACTTTTCTCATTTTTCTTACCATATATGCTTCTTGGTCGCTATCCATGGAGGCACTTGACTCCTCCGAGTCGGATGATGAGTAGACCTCCTTTTTCTTTTCTTTCTTCTTTCTTTCTTTCTTTCTCTATAACAAAAGCTACACCCTTCTCTTTAGTAGACAAGTTAGCTTATTCATGTAATTCAAATTCTCAAAATAAATCATCTAATTTTACCAAAGAAATATCCCTAGAAACTTTATAGGCATCAACCATTGAAGCCTATAAAGTGGTTCTAGGGAAGGATTGAAGTACATACCTCACAAGATCCCTATTTTCCATCTTCTCACCTATGACATGGAGTTCGTTGATGATCTCTTTGACCCTTCCACATAATTGACTTACCGTTTTATTGGCCTTCATGGTGAGAGATTGGAGTTGTGCCACCAAGAGATCCTTCTTGGCCCTCCTTGATTCATTCAATCCTTCATTGAGCTCAATGAGCTTTTCCCAAAGCTCCTTCGCGGTTTTGAACGATCCCACCTTGTTCAATTGTTCTTTTGAGAGTCCACATTGAAGAGTCGTTGTAGCCTTTGCATTAGCTTGTGCCTTCTTCATCATCTCTTTTGTCCAACTCCTCATAGGTAGAGGCTCTTCCCTTTCATTATTGGTATTTTGAATCCATCTACAATGCTACACCAATTTTCAATGTCATTTATAAGATAATACTCCATCCTACCTTTCCAATATGCAAAATCGTTGTCGTTAAAGAAAGGTGGCCATGCAGTGCTATAACCCTCATGAAATGCCATTTTGATGCTTCGGTCGACGGTGAGTTCTTCCGAAACGAACCGGCTCTGATACCACTTGTTAGGATCGAGTGTCAAGCTAGAGGGGGGGTGAATAGCTTTCTTTCGATTTTGTCTACAAAGATGGTTAGTCAAACACAAACAAAATCAATAAAAACAATAAAAACAATGCTAATTAACCCCCTGATTTACTTGGTATCCACCTCAACGAGGTGACTAGTCCAAGGATCCACACACACACACGAGCTCCACTATGAATGCCTCCTTCAAGGTGGAGAAACCTTCACAAATGGCACTCTTCCTCTTTACAAAGATGAAATGAAAGTGAGAGGAAGAGCTGGAGATTTTGAGCACTTAGGACCTGATTCTACTCTCTAGAACCGCAACCTTGACCTGCTCAAATGTCCCCCTTTAAATAGAGTAATGGACAGCTCTGTAAGCTGTCCAGCCTGATACCAGTCGACTGCCCCTAGGGTAGTCGACTGGTCCCACTGCAGAAGCCAGCCAACGGCTAGCCCAACCGACTGATCTTTTGTGAGTTTGAGTTCCCCCGCTGGCAGCCGACTAGTCCTGGACCAACCGACTGATCTTTCTGTGAGTTTGAGTTCCCCTGCTGGCAGCCGACTGATCCATTCCCAATCGACTGCCCAGCTTACATTTTCACTCTTCCTCACTCCGAAGACCCTCCTTCATGTATGCCTTCAAGTTCACCCCCTTGGCTTGCCCCTTGAAGTCCTCTTCCACCGGCTATCTCCCCTCAGATGCTCACACAAGTCCTCGGCTTGCCTTCATGCCATCCTTTACGTATGCTCTTTGAAGTCCACTTACCCCGGCTTGCCCTTGGAGTCCTCTTCCCTCGGCTCTCGTCCCTCGGATGCATACTCCATGTGTGACTCACCAAGTCCTGCAAGACTCAATCACACATATCAAAACAACATAACACCCTAACTTAACCATATTGGCACACACACATCAAAACCATGATCCTCTCGATTATACTTGGGCCGATTGCCCCAACACACTCTACCAAACAACAGGTTCTGTTTCGCTAACTCATGATCAAACTGACCAACCCTGGGTACTAATCACACTACCAAACATCAGGTCCTGTTTGGCTAACCCTTTGGTAAAACTGATTAAATATGAGTTTATCCTACCAAACATCAGGTTTTGTTTGACTTAACCCTTGATCACTTTGACTAGACCTTGATATATTATCAAACATCGAAACAGAAGAGGTTGACTCTTCATGTCTGATACTTTTTGCACCAACATAAAAGGGGTTTCACCCCCTTTCTTCTAGACAATAATTCAAGCACACAAAAACACAGCGATAAAGCTTCCATGCTCAAGTTCTCTACGCCCAAGAAGTTAATGATCGACGACACGCCGCTTCTACAACGAAAAGATCATCTCTTCCTTTAAGTGTCGTTGGTATTATATTTTCATGTCATTTATGTACTTAAAATTCATCATATTTGTACTTTATTTTATGAATTATAGTATTGTCTAACAAAAATGGTCAAGGATTGTGGGCCTTGGAGTAGGAGCCATCATAGACTCCGAACCAAGTAAAAAATAATGTGTTAGCCTTATTTTTAACTTGTCATTTTTCGTATTTTCGCTGAGTCGAATCTGATTTACATCCCAAAATACGTAATCGATATTCACCCTCTCTATTGATCACAACGATCCCACAAAGGTTGCTAATCCAAGGCAAAAATAAAGCTCGATTCTCCTGAATAACTCCTTGGGGCAGAGAAGCCTCTTACATTAAAGTTGAACTCAAAAAACAATGGAAAATAGAAATGAATTTTGAGTACAATGAATTGCTATTTGGAACTGAGCTCTAGGGGCCTATTTATAGCCCCGGCCAAGTCTATTCGAATGTTGACATGACCCTACTCGACCGCTCGAGTGCTTAGGGGCTCCTGACACGTGGCTTAAGGGATATCCCTTCGTAACATTTGCAAATGGCTAGCATTGGACTAACTTATTGCATCTCAGGCGCTTGTATGCAATAGGGCGCCCGAGAATAGGGGCCCCCAAGTGCAAGAGGCACCCTCATTCATGGGCGTCCAAGTTTCATTCGGTCAGCTTTATGCTGATCGATCTTCAACGGGTCTTCTTGGTTGATCTCGGTCCTTCCATAGTTGGACTCACCCAAACCTTCCTCTGACCTTCTCCTCGAATGTGCTTCCGCCTAGATTCTTGTCCCTCAACGTGCGTCCTTCTCGCTCTACCGACGTACTCTTCTATAAAACTCCGCATCCCTCGGATGCACCGAGCCCGTCGACTCCCTTCCCTTGCCATCCTTCTCGATCGTTACGTCTTCTACTTGACTTTCTGCACTGCTAAGCTCCTACATACTTAGACACTGGTATCAAATACAACAGGACCTAACTTGACTCGGTTAACCACATCAAAACTCACCTGGGGTACTTACATCTTGCTCACTTTGACAAAAGAATCAAACATCATAGGACCTAACTAAACTTGGTTGTGTTAGTGATATGAGAAAAATGTCCTAAGGCAATCGCCTTATGATTGTAATCATTTATTTTAATAAATGAATTTTCACTATTTGAGTATACATGTTTATGCATTTGATTGAGATCTTAAACTCATTTACTGAATGCCCACAATACAATGCACAGCATGAGAGAATTTGTGATGAATTCACAACTAGTGATTATCTCTACATGTGCAATTGTGAAGTATTGAAATTGTCCCTAGTCGATGAATTGATAAATATAGACACTATCAATTCTGTTGAGACTAGCATGAGTTATTATCTAATCAGTTGATTCTCACTGGCTGGTGACATTGGGATGTCCGGAGATAAACATGAATGCTAGTTAAGGGAACTAGTTCATTGGAGTGACTGGCTGTAAAACTTCATATGGTAGTCTACATATAGATATGTCAGTGAAGTTCTTACTGCAGCATAAGTGCGATGTTCCTTTGACTTGCGGTGTTCAAGTCATCTTGGTCATGGAGACTTATACTTTGACATCTTAAGCAAGCATCTCCAAGGAGGTGTGGACCCAGGATGATTGGGTATAACCTGAAGTGCTCGAAGATGTTTAAACAACCTACAAAGGATTCACCACTCCTTGCGAGGAGATGTATACCCAAGGCCTATCGTCGGATTGTTATTCGAAGCCTCTGGCCAGAGCATGACATATTCAGAGTATGAATCTCTTAAATACATGAGAGTAATTAGAATCCGTAGGATGAGAAAATGTTACTTGGGCTAGGTGTGACGTAGTCAGCCTAGTAGGGACTGACACACATAGACCATGTCCTGAACCAAGTGGGTATAAGATGTTGAAGGGAATGGGGCACGATTCATTATAGCTGCTGAAATGTTTCAGAATTGTTTCTGAGGCCAACCGTTGATCTTTCGATTAATTGGGCATCAAGATGTACTACTAGGTGACACTCATGATCGTTCTATAATTGATTAATTATAGAAGGTCAACATAAATCGAAAGCCTATTTAGTCACATGCACTACAAGTAATCCTAGGGATTTAAAACGAGTTGAAAATTGGATTTTCCAATCAAGAGAGATTAGGTTTGGTTAAGCCAAATGATAAGTCGAATCCAAATTTTTCAGAGACGCATCGGAAGCGTAAAATGGCTATGTCTTTTGAAGACTTAATAGATGAATTAAATAAGTTTAATTCATTGGGGCGTGGCTTGGATGGGCCGGCCAAAGAGTGTCTCCATCCTCTTTGCTTGGCCGACCACAACAAAGGGAGAGAACCAAGTTTTTGGTTCAATTTATAAAATAAACCAAGTGTGGTTTGTTTTATAAAATTATAGATGATATAAATTTTTATATAATAAACCAAGGTTTGGTTTATTTTTCATGGAAATTAAAATGAACCATGGATTGGTTTATTTTTTTTATAAAATCAATCATGGATTGATTTACCATGATAAGAAAATTTATTCCATAAAAAAAGGGAGACTTGGTCGATTTTATCATGAATTAAAATATGATAAAACATGGCATGATGGAACAAGTCTCTTTTTTGAGAGGCTTGATGGTTAAGAGGCCACTATATAAAGGACCCAAGGCAAGGCTTAGAAAATAATCGAAGTATTCTTGCTTCGGATCTCTCCCTCGCCTCCCTTCTTCATCTTGGCCGGCCACAAGGTTCTTCTCCCTTCTTCTTGCCGTGAGCACAAGGAGAAGCACCGAGGCGACGAAGTTCTTCCGTTGGGACGATCTTCCTCTCCAGCCATCATCACCTTGGGATTGGGCGCAAGTCATCTTCCTCCTTCTCGCCGGAATTGTGATTCCGGCCAACCTTGGTAGTGAGTTTTTCGATGTGATTACTTCTCTCTTGGTTTTTCTTGTCGCGTTCTCGGAGAATCTAGTAGTTCTCGAGAACATGAAACTCGTGGCTTTGCGAAGTCATCCTGAAGATACTCGGTGTGGACGCGAATAGAGGCGGAGCTTCCAAGGGACGCTTACGGTTGGATCTCGTCCCTTCCTTCGAGTTACGCGAGGTAATATGTAAATTAGATTATGTTTCTGGAAAATTATAAATATATGATCATGTCTATACAAGATAAAGTTGCATGCTTAGATGTGTGGTTAAATAATTTGAGAAATTATTTATACTAAACCTTCCGCTGCACGTAATTAATTTTAAAATTACGAACCCGCATCCATGTCAACATGCACCCGGTCCCAACAGTGGTATCAGAGCCGAGGTTTGTGTTCGACATAATCATATAATTGTTTTTGCGGAAACCTTTTTCATGATCTCAATTTTGGAAAAATTTCCAATTATGGAAACTTTCCAATTATGGTAAATTTTCATTTAGGAATTTCAAAGTTTGGAAATCATCATGAAATTTTGCAAACTTTTGAAATATCCCTGTTTCTGATATTTTATGATAATTGTGAAAACATTCCATTTTTGGAAACTTTCCAATTTTGGAAATTCCCATTTTGGAAATTTTCCAATTTTGGAAAAACATAAGTTTTCTTTGTACCAGAAACGTACAATTATTCTGAAAACCTTTTATTTTTGGAAACTTTCCATTTATGGAAAGCTCGCAATTTTGGGCACTTTCTTTCAAGAAAATCTAGATAAATTATGGGAATATTAATTGGCATTTAAATTCATAATTAGAAATTAAATTATTTACAAAATTCTTTATTTTGGATTGAGCCTCGGGGAGCCGTCCAATTTAAAGTTAGTTGTTATAATTAAATTTCATAAATTGAATTTAAACTGTCAAATTCTCATTTTGGATTGAGCATCGGGGAGCCGTCCAAATTAAGTTATTGATATTAATTTTCCATAAATAAAATATGTGATCAAATCTTGGAAATTTTTGAGGTGATTCTCAAACGATAATTTCCTTATTTGATTTATGAGGTTGATTCTCTTATATATTATTGTCTCCAAAATTAATTAGGAAAATTATTTCCTATAGAGTATATTTCTTTAAATAAGATTTTCATGAAAATAATATGTGGTTGTATTAAGGAAATCTGTCTTTTAATTTAATAAGATTTGTTTTAGAGAAATCAAAGTCTTAAACATATTAATTCCGAAATTGATTATGATAATTTAGGAAATTGTTTCCCAAAAACAATTCCTTGAATAAAGTATGAAATTAGAATTAGGAAATCCGGTTCCTAATTCAATGAGACTTGATAAATTAAGTCACATACATACTTTATTAAGGAATCGTTAGAACGTGACATAATTATATGTCATGAATGTGCATAAAAGAAAAGAATGAGACCCAAAACCCCTTACAAAATATTAAGGCCAACACCTTCCATTAATATGGTTAGAACCGGAGTTTTGTTTCTCGTTTGGGTTGATGGACACATCCATGCCCAGCTTGAACCTCAACATGTTCAAACCATGGAATTAGTTTATGATTAATATAGTTGGAGTCAGAGGTCAATCCTTAGTTTTGGTTGTTGGACACATCCAAGCCTGACTAAACGGTTGAATGAGCTCCAACCATATTAAAACTATTTCTTGATTAATGGGTCAGCCTTAAGCTTGGAGCATCGATTTGTTGTGCCACAGCCAACGTCGATGTAAAGAGAGGTGCAGTTGGGTGCTATGTGTATTGTTGCATACTTGTTAATGAGTTAACAACCCAATGATTTATGCAAACATTCAATTAGTTGATAGCATAATGTGATAGTTACATATGAATAATATGAAATCAGTATAATTACCCACCTTCATAGCTAAGAATAACTTGATGGACTCTAGCCATGGTTATTTTTATCTATGGTTGGATATCAACCTATTTGGAGATGTTCCTACGATCTCCAGAATTGATAAAAAGGGTTATTCAATTCGAAAAATAAATAGGATTTAATTAATTTATATTGATGCATTCATTATCATTCTCATCACATAACCTCAATTTGTATTTCTAGGATAATCACCTGATCATGTCTTCTCTGAATTTGCATTCCATTTTGGACACCAATAAGATGACTGGGCCAAACTTCATGGACTGGCTTCGAAACCTGAGGATAGTCCTCAAGGCAGAAAAACTTGCTTATGTCCTTGAAGAACAACTTCCCAACCATCCTCCTAAAGATGCAACTCCAGACCAGTTAGTGGCCTATCAGAAACATGTGGCCGATTCTGGACTTGCGAGTTGCATCATGCTGGCCGCTATGGTACCTGAGCTACAAAAGCAGCATGAGCATATGGATGCTCATACCATCGTCTTCCATCATCATGAGCTGTTTGACGAGCAGGCAAGATCCGAAAGGTTTGAGGTCTCCAGACTCCTCTTCACCTCTAAGATGCAAGAAGGCACTTCTGTTTCACAGTTTATGTTGAAGATGTTGGGGTACATTGAGCGACTAGGCACACTCGGATTTGCAATGGATCACGAACTAAGTATTGACTTAATTCTGCATTGTTTGCCCAAGAGTTACTCACAGTTTGTGATGAACTATCGGATGAACAAACTGGAGACTACCATTCCTGAGTTGCTTAACCTGCTGAAGACTGTAGAGCCTTCTGTAAAGCAGGATCAGAAGACGGTACTGTTAGTTTGTTCCTCAAAGAAAGGTTCTAAGAGGAAGCCCAAAGAACAAAATAAGAGAAGGAAGAAAAAGGCCAAAAAGACTGTAAAGGCACCAAAAGGCACATGCCATCACTGCGACAAGGAGGGCCACTGGCGAAGAAACTGCAAGGTTTATCTTGAGTCCTTGAAGAAGAAGGCATCCAATGCCCTATCCTCTTCAGGTATCTTCGTTATTGAATGTCACTCTATTTCCTTGTACACTTGGGCACTTGATATTGGGTGTAGCTCACATATATGTAATGGCATACAGGGCCTAAGGAATAGAAGAAGATTCGTCAAGGGAGAAGCGAATTTGTGAGTTGGAAATGGAGCAAAGATTGCTGCTGTTGCCATCGGAACATATTTGCTAAAGCTTCCTACTGGACTTGTCTTAGAATTGGATAATTGTTATTTTGTTCCTTCGTTAATAAAGAACATTGTATCTATTTCATGCTTGAATGAAAAGGGTTATCATTTAACTTTTAGTAACAATTGCTGTTACATAACTTTAAATGGTGTTCTTTATGGGACCGGAACTTTATGCAATGGTATCTACACGTTAGATTTATCCAGTGATGTTTTCGATATCGAAGTTAGCAACAAACGTGCTCGAATAGATAATCAAATAGACTCCTATATGTGGCATTGTCGTCTTGGCCATGTAAGTAAGAAACGCATGACCAAATTATACCGATGTGGAATTCTGGAATCATTTAAACCTGGTTCATTTGATACATGTGAATCATGCTTAAAAGGCACGATGACCAAATTATCCTTTTCCGAAAAAGGTAAACCAGTGGGAGAATTGCTTGGTCTAATACATACTGATGTATGTGGACCAATGTCAACTCTTGCACAAGGAGGCTATAGCTACTTCATTACCTTTATCGATGATCACTCACGATTCGGGTATGTGTTCTTAATGAAACACAAATCTGAAGCTTTTGAGAAATTCAAGGAGTTCAGAAGTGAAGTAGAGAAACAGCTTGGCAAAAGTATTAAGATACTTCGATCCGATCGGGGTGGTGAATACTTAAGTCAAGAGTTTCAAGATTATCTTAGGGACAATGGGATATTGTCTCAATAAACTCCGTCATATACACCACAGCATAATGGTGTATCTGAGAGGCATAACCGAACCTTGATAGACATGGTTAGATCTATGATGAATCATGCAACTCTTCCAAAATCCTTTTGGGGCTATGTGCTTAAGACAGTTGTTTACTTACTAAACAGAGTCTCGACCAAGGTAATCTCTACTACTCCATATGAGACGTGGAATAGTAAGAAACCTCATTTATCTCACCTAAAGATATGGGGTTGCCCTGCTTATATAAAGCGGACTGTATCAGACAAATTGGATGCTAAGTCTGATAAATGTCTATTTATTGGATACCCTAAGGAAACGAAAGGTTACCAATTCTATCATCCCTTGGAACAAAAGGTGTTTGTTTCAAGGCATGCTGTATTTCTAGAAAAAGAATTTCTTTTACAAGAAAACAGTGGGAGTAGCATTGAACTTGAAGAAGTTCAAGAAACTCCAATAGACATTACAGAGACACCTAGTCTAGACTCACAACCAATAACTCATAATGATGAGCTATCAGTTGAACCTAAAGCAACACCACTTCTTCGTAGGTCTGATAGGACACGCAATATTCCAGAGAGATACGGATTTCTCATAAGTGAATCGAACGACGTGTTACTCATTAACGATGATGAACCTATCAGTTATGAAGATGTTCTGAAAAATTTAGAAAGGGATAAATGGCTTGAAGCCATGAAGTCGGAAATGGATTCCATGTACGAAAATCAAGTATGGGACTTGGTTAACCCACCTAAAGGGATTAAGCCCATAGGGTGCAAGTGGGCTTTCAAGAAGAAAACCGACATGGAAGGTAATGTTGTTACCTTTAAGGCTAGATTAGTGGCAAAAGGATATTGTCAGAAACAAGGAATTGATTATGACAAAACCTATTCGCCAGTAGCTATGCTTAAATCCATTCGGATGCTCTTGGCCATAGCAGCTCATTATGATTATGAGATATGACAAATTGATGTGAAAACAGCTTTCCTTAATGGAAACCTGCTTGAGGATGTATACATGATACAACCTGAAGGTTTCACATCGGTTAATAAAACCAAAGTATGCAAGCTTCGACGATCCATATATGGATTAAAGCAAGCATCCAGGAGCTGGAACATCCGTTTGATGAGACAATCAAAGAGTTTGATTTCTCACAAAATCCTGACGAACCTTGTGTGTATAAAAAGGTTAGTGGGAGTGTAGTCGTATTCCTAGTGTTATATGTCGATGACATATTACTTATAGGAAACGATATATCAGTCTTACAGTCAGTTAAAATTTGGTTGTCCAAAACTTTCTCCATGAAAGACCTGGGAGAAGCAACCTATATCCTTGGGATTAGAATCTATAGAGATAGATCAAAACAATTGCTTGGTCTTTCACAGTCTACATATATAGACCGAGTGCTAAAAAGGTTTAGCATGTCGGAATCCAAGAAAGGTTACCTTCCCATCAGGAATGGGATCAACCTTTTGAAGTCTATGTGTCCGCGCACAGAAGACGAGAGGATTTGCATGAATAAGATTCCTTATGCATCCGCCATAGGATCTATCATGTATGCTGTGTTATGTACTAGGCCCGATGTATCGTATGCTCTGAGCGTCACAAGCAGATACCAGTCTGATCCAGGAATGGATCATTGGGCGGCTGTCAAGACAATCTTCAAGTACTTAAGAAAAACTAAGGATGTGTTCCTAATATATGGAGAAGGTGATATGGTAATACGTGGGTATACAGATGCCAGTTTCCAGACAAATAAGGATGACTCTAAATCTTAGTCCGGATACATATTTATTTTGAATGGAGGCGCAATAAGTTGGAAGAGTTCCAAGCAAGACACCGTAGTGGATTCTACCACGAAAGTGGAATACATTGCAGCTTCGGAAGCAGCAAAGGAAGCAGTCTGGATCAAGAAGTTTGTCTCAGAACTTGGTGTGCTTCCAACCATTGATGAAGCAATACCGGTTTACTGCGACAACAATGGAGCTATTGCACAAGCAAAGGAACTAAGGTCTCATCAGCGATCCAAACATGTGCTTCGCCGCTACCATCTGATCAAAGAGATTATAAGTAGGAACGATATACAAATTGAGAAAATTCTCACTGAAAAGAATTTAGCGGATCCTTTAACTAAGGCCTTGCCTCAAAGCAAGTTTGAGGGTCATGTTAGAGCCTGTGGTATTGGATACTGTAGCGATTGGCATTAAGCCAAGTGGGAGTTTGTTAGTGATATGAGAAA
>JAGFNQ010000572.1:0-24663 GCA_024364735.1 Boesenbergia rotunda | reverse complement strand
GATTCCTCACTGGCTGGTGACATTGGGATGTCCGAAGATAAACATGAATGCTAGTTAAGAGAACTAGTTCATTGGAGTGACTGACTGTAAAACTTCATATGGAAGTCTACATATAGATATGTCAATGAAGTTCTTACTGTAACATAAGTGCGATGTTCCTTTGACTTGCGGTGTTCAAGTCATCTTGGTCATGGAGACTTATACTTTGACATCTTAAGCAAGCATCTCCAAGGAGGTGTGGACCCAGGATGATTGGGTATAAGCCGAAGTGCCCGAAGATGTTTGAACAGCCTACAAAGGATTCACCTCTCCTTGCGAGGAGATGTATACCCAAGGCCTATCGTCAGATTGTTACTCGAAGCCTCTGGCCAGAGCATGATATGTTCAGAGTTTGAATCTCTTAAATACATGAGAGTAATTCGAATCCGTAGGACGAGAAAACGTTACTTGGGCTAGGTGTGACGTAGTCAGCCTAGTGGGGACTGACACACATAGACCGTGTCCTGAACCAAGTGGGTATAAGATGGTGAAGGGAATGTGGCACGATTCATTATAGCTGCTGAAGTGTTTCAGAATAGTTTCTGGGGTCAACCGTTGATCTTTCGATTAATTAGGGATCATGATGTACTACTAGGTGTCACTCATGATCGTTCTATAATTGGTTAATTATAGACGACCAACATAAATTGAAAGCCTATTTAGTCACACGTACTACGAGTAATCCGAGGGATTTAAAACGTGTTGAATATTGGATTTTCCAATCAAGAGAGATTAGGTTTGGTTGAGCCAAACGATAAGTCGAATCTGAATTTTTCAGAGACGCATCGGAAGCGTAAAATGACTAAGTCTTTTGAAGACTTAATAAATGAATTAAATAAGTTTAATTCATTGGGGCGTGACTTGGTTGAGTCGGCCAAAGAGGTTCTCCATCACCTTTGCTTGGCCGACCACAACAAAGGGAGAGAACCAAGTTTTTGGCTCAATTTATAAAATAAACCAAGTGTGGTTTGTTTTATAAAATTATGGATGATATAAATTTTTATATAATAAACCAAGGTTTGGTTTATTTTTCATTGAAATTAATATGAACCATGGATTGGTTTATTTTATTTTATAAAATCAATCATGGATTGATTTACCATGATAAGAAAATTTATTCCATAAGAAAAAAGAGACTTGATTTATTTTTATTATGAATTAAAAAAAATAATAAAACTTGGCATGATGGAATAAGTCAAAGAAAATTTATTTCATAAGAAAAAGGAGACTTGGCGGTTGAGAGGCCACTATATAAAGGACCCAAGGCAAGGCTTGAAAATCAATCGATGTATTCTTGCCTAGGCTCTCTCCCTCTCCTCCCTTCTTCCTCTTGATTGGCCACAAGGTTCTTCTCCCTTCTTCTTGCCGTGAGCACAAGGAGAAGCACCGAGGCGACGAAATTCTTCCATTGGGACGATCTTCCTCTCCAGCCATCATCACCTTGGGATTGGGCGCAAGTCATCTTTCTCCTTCTTGCCGGAATTGTGATTCCGGCCAACCTTGGTAGTGAGTTTTTCTGATGTGATTACTTCTCTCTTGGTTTTTCTTGTCGCATTCTCGGAGAATCTAGTAGTTCTCGAGAACACGAAACTCGTGGCTTTGCGAACTCATCCCGAAGATACTCGGCGTGGACGCGAATAGAGGCGGAGCTTCCGAGGGACGCTTACGGTTGGATCTCGTCCCTTCCTTCGAGTTACATGAGGTAATAAGTAAATTAGTTTACGTTTCTGCAAAATTTTAAATATATGATCATGTCTACACAAGATAAAGTTGCATGCTTAGATGTGTTGTTAAATAATTTGAGAAATTATTTATCCTAAACCTTCCGCTGCACGTAATTAATTTTAAAATTATGAACCAGCATCCATGTCAACATGCACCCGGTCCCAACATAATCAATTATATAACGATCATGAGTGACACCTAGTAGTACATCATGATCCCCAATTAATCGAAAGATCAATGGTTGACCTCAGAAACAATTCTGAAACCCTTCAGCAGCTATAATGAATCGTGCCCCATTCCCTTCACCATCTTATACCCACTTGGTTCAGGACATGGTCTATGTGTGTCAGTCCCCACTAGGCTGACTATGTCACACCTAACACAAGTAAGGTTTTCTCGCACTACGGATTCTAATTACTCTCATGTATTTAAGAGATTCATACTCTGAACATGTCATGCTCTGGCCAGAGGCTTCGAGTAACAATCCAACGATAGGCCTCGGGTATACATCTCCTCGCAAGGAGTGGTGAATCCTTTGTAGGCTGTTCAAACATCTTCGAGCACTTCGGCTTATACCCAATCATCCTGGGTCCACACCTCCTTGGAGATGCTTGCTTAAGATGTCAAAGTATAAGTCTCCATGACCAAGATGACTTGAACACCGCAAGTCAAAGGAACATCGTACTTAAGCTGCAGTAAGAACTTCACTTACATATCTATATGTAGACTACCATATGAAGTTTTACAGCCAGTCACTCCAATGAACTAGTTCCCTTAACTAGCATTCATGTTTATCTCCGGACATCTCAATGTCACCAGCCAGTGAGAATCAGCTGATTAGAGAATAACCCATGCTAGTCTCAACAGAATTGAGAGTGTCCGTATTTATCAATTCATCGACTAGGGACAATTTCAATACTTCACAATTGCACATGTAGAGATAATCACTAGTTGTGAATTCATCACAAATTCTCTCATGCTGTGAATTGTATTGTGGACATTCACTAAATGAGTTTAAGATCTCAATCAAATACACAAACATGTATACTCAAATAGTGAGTATTCATTTATTAAAATAAATGATTACAATCATAAGGTGATTGCCTTAGGACACTTCTCTCATATCACTAACATATCCTTGTAGAGATCTTAACTATGTACCTGTGTTAGGCCTGTAGAAGCGCACTGGAATGCTTCCCCCTTTGGCATCCAATGCCATTAAGTAGAATAGGTAACTTAGAGAATCTAGTTAAAGGTTGGTCTCTGTCATAGGCTCCCGGGTCATATGTCTCTATGTTACAATAGACACTTCCTAACACAGGATAAGGAAAAATCCATTAGGTGGTATTAGCTAACCTTTTGTAAGGGATTGACCTCAATTATGAAGCAATGCCCGAGACGTCCGATTCAAAGGATACCCTTGTCATGCAGGGCTCTCCGGGCATACAATCTCAGACACTTCCTCTTTGCGGTAGCCATACCCTTATAATTACATGCATTCACCATTGACACATTTCCACAAACACATAGTAGGCACAATACATATAAAATAAAACATGAGCATTTCATTTGATAAGGAAATTGCATAAATACATAGTTCATACTGTTAGGATGTATACTAAAAGCCTAGCTTTTGTATGAAAATCTATATTTTGGAATGAGAATTATAAGATCATTGTATGCATTTTATATTTATTATATAGGTGCATATTGTTTAATACTTTATATTGTAGATAACAAGGTGTGTGGTGCCACACAGATGATCATGTTATCAGTTCCTTGTAGAGTATAAGTAGATGCTCACAACCTAGATGATTTTGGACAAACCATTGGCATGGTTGTAATGTAATTTGGTATTGGTCTATCTTGACCATAGAATTACACTAGTACACTTTGTGTGTATTGAGCAGGACCGATATAGAGGTGATTCAATTTATACTGACTATATAATTGAATCAGACCTCATATATTATGGTGTACATGCTCTTAATCCAGATATAATAACGGACACATGTATGTAATATCTATTTCTTTGATTTACCAGTGAGCGAGATTTATTTGTTAAATCGATAGGCCAGGTAAATTAAGAAATAATATTATTTACATGGTGTGCCGTTGATTATAGAAGGAAATCGTGTCCTATATATTAGGATGATGATGTCCCCTTGAGGAGCTCATAAAGTTCATCATGTAAATCCTGCAGGTGGACTTGGTCCGACATGATGATGAGGTTGAGTGGTACTACTCATGGAGTTAGATATTAATTAATTAAATTGTCAGTAATTTAATTAATTAATGGACATTCAGGATCTTAAACACGAGGAGAATTTCTACGCATAATATGTGGAGCCCAATTTAATTATGGGGGTTGGTGAGGTAGTTCAATAATAATCCTTTAGTGGATTGGATTATCATTAATGGATCGGGCTTTGATCCATTAGGAGGCCAAGACACAACTCCTCCTCATGGTCCCTATTGTAGCCTATAAATACCTCATGTGTCATGAGACCAAGGCATACCATCCAATTAATCCTAAGCCTTAACCTAATTCTCTCCTCACCTCTCTCTCTCTCCTAGGGTTTGTGGGCGTCAGCGGTAAAGAAACAAGGGGTGGCCAATTGGAAGCAAGGGAAAGATTGTACCTTCTCTTCTTCTTCTACTCTTCATCCTCTCTTCTCTCCACTTGTGGTGGTGATCGGCGCCAGAAATAAACAAGGGAGAAAAAGGAGGAGGCGGTGCCACCTTGACTTGAAGGTGGCCCGCGGCAAGCCAAGGAGACAAGGAGGGTTCGACAGCTAGGGTTTCAAGGAAGAAGTAGAGTTCTTCTTCTTCTTCATCTTCATCTTCTTCCTTCTCCTCTTCATCTCTCGTGGCCAGTGCATGCTTGGAGGAAGATACTTCTTCTTGTTGGTCGGCGACAACAAGAGTCTGGTGGTCGGCGGCAACTCCTTTGGAGTCTAGGGTTTCGGCGCAAGGAAGAAGAAGGAGTTGGTGCCTTGGTGATTTCGTTTCTTGTATGATCGTCGCTGACACGACGTCCAAGAAGAGGGTAGGACATACAATAGATGATCGCGAGTTAAACAAGAGGTATACTTCTTGTTTTAGTTCCTTTTACTTCATGTTAATTATTTTATGTTGTTATTATCATGGATCCCGATGATAAACACAAAAAACAGCGATCCATTCATCATCTATTCGGCGGCTAACAGATTAGACAAGTTAGATTTCTTGATCAACAATTTTGTTCAAGCGGTCACTTGAATCGGTTAGTACGATGATGAGTCGGTTGCTTGGGTAATTATTCTCCATCCAGATTTGTTTTAATTAATAAAATTTTAATCCGAGGACATGGAGAGGATTCCTATGCACAACCGAAACCAACAATTGGTATCAGAGCCAATGGTTTCCTGTTTTGTGTGTTTTCGATTCGGTAACTTTCATGCATTTGCCATATATTATTTTATGTCGGATAATAGTAGGATGTGCCTAGGCTAACTCTTTGGTTGTAGGCATAAGATCTGACTATTATGGCTTAATGTGTTGTGTATGATGTGTGTCCATGTTTGTAATTATTTATTTGAATCCTTGGGGTTGACGAGGGTAAATTAGTATTTAATTTTAGTAATTAAATACGACATTATTTAGCCGCTCATTTTAGTTTACTACATTCGATCTAGATTTGTTGTACACTCTTTCGTGGAGTATAGGATCGATGGATATAAATTAAAATAGCTTTTTATCTTGTCTCGGAGCCCCATCATAGCTTGAAGTTTGCGCATGGTGCTTGGAGGTGGAGACGAGGTGGCGACACGACGGGAGGCATATTCAAGAACAAAAGGTCATAATAGTTGGAATTTATTTTCATGTTTATTGCTTATTGTTTGATATGCAAGTTGTGTGAGCTAAAGAAAATTCTCAATTATAAATTACTAAGTGGGAGCGGGATTCTTTGAGTCTCGTGGCCTCCATTACAAATTTGATAAGTGATGCGAATAAGCTTGCGCGTTGGATCTGAGTGCCTTCCTCCATATCGGATGAGCTTATTTCGCGGATCACTAGGTCAAATATTGTTATAGAAAATTATTTAGGAGTGTGCGATCTTCCCCATCGAAAGGGACATAATCCTAGATAATTACCTTAGTATCATGTAATGGTGAACACTTAGATGCAAATAATAGTATCCTCCTTATCAAAGTCACTGCTATTATTTGTAGGGCCGAAGAGGAACCAACTATTAATTTTATTTGTCAAAAAGTTAGGTTGACAAGATAATAAAATTAATAGGTAAAACCTCCTCTTACAAATATTCGAATTAATATAAGTACACACTATCGTTGCATACAAAATTCACTATGTTTTGAGGTGTTGGTGATTTTAAAATTTTATTATTTGAGAAATCAATATTATTTTAAAATCTAATGTTTTTGATCATTATGATTCTCAGAATTTTTCAAAATGGCTTTCAATCCCCTTGCTGTGATTCTAAAAGAAAACAAACTTACTTGTCCCAATAATATTGATTTGAAAAGGAACTTGGATATTGCCTTGACTTCTGAGGAGTATAAATTTGTACTCTTTGAGATTTGTCCCGCTATGCCTATAGATGCTTCTAGTGAAGAGGAGAAAGAGAGTTATAGGAAGTGGATAAAGGCAGATGAGATGGCACGGTGTTACATTTTGGCTTCCATGTCAAATGTACTGCAACATCACCATCAGGCCTTCACTACTATTTCTGATATGATGCTCAATCTCAAGAAACTCTTCGGACACTAGAATCGGTCTGCTAGGCAAGAGGCTATGACGAACTTGATGACGACCACCATGGATGAGAGAACACCCGTGAGGGATCATATTCTCAAGATGATGACTCATTTAAATGTGATGGAAGTCCTTGGAGCAGAAATCGATGGGGAAACCTAGTCGATATCATTCTCCAGACGCTACCCAAGAGTTTTGAGCAGTTTCTCCTGAATTACAACATGAACAAAAGGATGTATTCATTGGTAGAACTTCTGACAGAACTCCAGGCAGCAGAAGGTATTTCGTCAAAGTGCTCAAGCTTACTTTGTTGGAAATGTTTCTACTTCTAAGCCGAAAGGCAAGAAGAAGAAGAAATAAGGTGGTTCGGTAAAGAAAGCGGCTGGATCTCAAGGATCTCAGGCTGGAGTGAAGAAGCTGAAAGGCAAGTGCTTCACATGCAAGCAGACTGGACATTGGAAGGTGAACTGTCCCCGCCGAAAGGAGAACAATAAAGGTATATCTTTTTCATTAGTTGTTGAAACATGTTTAGCGGTGTAACCTACCAGTACCTGATGTGTATATACGGGAGCCACTGATCATGTCTGCAATTTATTACAGGGGTTCCAGGAAACCAGATGACTACATGAGGGCGAGATTACTTCCTACATGGTCAATGCTATGGAGGTGGCGGTTATTGCAGTGGGAGATGCCTATTTATCTTTTGCTAAGAATAAATTTTTGGTTTTAAGAAATTGTCTTTACATACCTTGTTTTAGAAAGAATTTAATTTCAGTTTCTAAATTATTTATGGATGGATATTCTATTTCTTTTAATGACAGAGTTGTTATCAAAAGGAATAGGGAGATTATCTGTTCTGGTGCGTTGGTTGGCAATTTGTATACGCTTAATCCAATTACTCCCACGATACAAATGGAAATTAATAACACATCTTTTAATTCTAATAAGAGAAAAGAATCTTCGAAAATGAACCAAATATATCTTTGGCATCTAAGGTTGGGTCATATTAACTTGAGTAGAATTCAAAGATTGATAGTCGATGGACCTTTGAGTTCATTGGTGGTGGAACATTTCCAAACCTGCGAATCTTGTTTGGAAGGAAAAATGACCAAGTGACCTTTTAAAGCCAAGGGCTATAGAGCCAAAGATGTGTTGGAATTGGTTCATTCTGATTTCTGTGGTCCTATGTCTATCCAGGTAAGACGTGTCTTTGAATATTTCATCTCATTTATAGATGACTATTAAGGTATGGATACATTTACTTGATGCGCCGCAAGTCTGAGTTCTTTGACAAGTTCAAAGAATACAAGGCTGATGTGGAAAACGTCAAGGTAAAAGTATCAAGACACTACGGTCTGATCGTGGTGGTGAGTAGTTCTTGGGAGAGTTTAGGAGTTACTTATTAGAGGCTGAGATTCAATCTCAAATTGTCCGCACTTGGTACACCCCAATAGAACGGTGTGGCAGAGCGAAGGAATAGGACTCTTATGTAAATGGTTAGATTGATGATGAGTTATTCTGAATTACCGAATTCATTCTGGGGGTATGCTCTAGAAACGACAGTATATATTCTGAACTTGGTACCATCTAAATTAGTACCCTCTACTCCCATAGAATTGTGGAATGGGCGTAAGCCTAGTCTGAGACATATTCAGATTTGGGGTAGTTCAGCACATGTGCTGAAGGGAGACGCTGATAAGTTGGAATCTTGTACGCAAGTACGCTTGTTCATAGGCTATCCTAGAGAAACGAAAGTGTGAGGACCGGTGCCGTCGATAGAGGGGGGTGAATATCGACTAGTAAAAACTATTGCAGAAACCATGTCTTTCGATTGTTCTAGATAGAGAGTTAGTGCGCAGCGAAAAATATAATGAACGAAAAGAAAGAGACTTGTACACACGGGATTTACTTAGTTCCCGACCCCCAGGGTCAGTACATCCAAGGCCTAAGCATGGAAAACACCCGTCCACTAATGGTCTCCTTTCCAGACGTTCCGGAGGCGGAGAAACCCATCTTACAGTGTACGATTTACAATCAAAAAGTATTATGGAAAGTAAATGCGGAAAGTAAATCAAACCAAACAAACGGTCGAAGACTCGGCCGATCTGGAGCTCCGAAGTGCCGCGTACTTCCTCTCGGAGCCTCCTTGGTCACAGAGCTTCGTCTTTAGCGCTTTGTCATCACTTGAAAAGCTCAGAATGATCTCAGAATTGGTGTACTAAGTTGAGGGGTCGAACCTGTTGGGTATGGCTTGGCGGATTTCCTTAGCGAAAACTTGGTCGATCCGAGAGACCTCTCCATGTCTACGGATTAAAAAAATTAATCCGAATGGAGACCCATCTCCCTACGACCATCTCGTGCCGTATCGAACGATCCAAATTACAACTCGGCCAATTATCAAAATTGACCTTGTAATTTGCTTGACCGTTCGACTCCGGAAAAGGTGACGAGTGGATCGCCGACTTTTGTGTTTATGGTCGGGGTCTAGTTAGTAAATTATTCATCATGATACAATATCAAAATAATAAACTAACTAAACATAAAACGACGAGGTTAGCAAACATGGCACACAATAGACATAAGGATAATCAAGGAGGCTGGGGAAGAGATATACCTTCCTGATCACCTCGCGGTCTTCTACCTTATGTCCCTCCCTTCGCGGACATCGTTTGGGCGATGATCTACAGTGAACCGAGATCACCAAGGCGACCAAACAATCCTTTCTTCCTTGCCAACCGAACCCTAGCCTCTAGGGTTTACCCGCTGGTAGCTTCTTCTCCCCTTCCCTTGCGCCGCTGGTCGCCGGAGCCTCCAAGCCCTCGTCGGCTCAGATGCAGACCTTGAGAGGAGAACAAAGAAGAAGAAGAAGGAGAAGAATCTCCTTCCTTGATCACCCAAATCCGGCTGCTCACCTTGCTTCTCCCTTTGGCGCCGCCGGCTTCAACAGCCGCCCGGCGGCCCTCTCTCGCGCACCACTCACAAGCCTCCCTCTCCTCGCCGTTCACCACCAAAAGGAGGAGAAGAACCTCCCTTTCCTTGGTAGAGACCGACAGCCTAGGAGAAGAAAAAGTGAGTTGAGGAGGAAGAAGAACTTCCTCCTCTACCCAGCGCCCTAAGAGAGAGAAATGAGAGAGAGAAAGTGAGAAGGCCTTGGGTGGATTAATTGGATTGTCTAGCCTTGGTTTCATTGTCTCATGGGATATATATAGGGCTAAGGTAGGGACCAAGAGGAGGAGTTGGATCTTGGCCCACCAATGAATCTAAACCCGATCCATTAATTAAGATCCATTCCACTAAAGGATCTTAATTGAACTTCCTCACCAACCCCCATATTTTCATATGAGCTCCACATATTATGAGTCATCAATCCCCCCGTGTTTAAGATCTCGAATGTCCGTTAATTAATTTAAATTACTGACAATTCAAATTAATTAACCTCTGGATCCTTGACTAGTACCACTTGATCTTATCATCATGCCGGATCAAATTCACCTGCAGGGTTTAGCATGATGAACCTTTCGAGGTCATCAAGGGGGCATCATCAACCTGACTCACAAGGGCACGGATTCCGTCAATAATCAATAGCCTATCATATTATTAATATTATCTTCCAACTTACCGGGCCTATCGATCTAACAGAATAGATCTCGCCCATTGGTAAATCAAAAAAATAATAGTTAATAATATATACCCATTATTATATCGGGATTAAGGGATCGTACTCCATAATATAATCATGAGGTCCTATCCAATTATCAAGTCAGTACAAATTGGATAACCTCGGGTTTTGGTCCTGCTCAATGTACTCAAAGTACACTAGTGTAATTCTATAGCCAAGACCAACCACAACTAATTACACTACAACCATCCCGATAGGTTGTCCTATTTCATCTCGGTTGTGGGCCTCTATTTATACTAAGCAAGGAACTGATAACATGATCTTCTATGTGACACCACACACCATGTTATCTACAATGTAAAGTAATTGGACTTCATGCATGTACTAGTGTAAACATGAACCTAATGTAGTTGTGATTCTCTTTTTAAAATGAAGATGTTCATATAAAGAAATTCATGTCTTTCAGTATACACATCTTATAGAAGCCCCTTTTATACCTTTGTCAGGGGCGCCTGTGATGCTATGGGGTGCCTCATAACCCATGGTCAAAGCTCATCCTCGTGCCAAACTCATAGCAGGGATAAGACCCTCTTCCCAGGCACCTGACCCATACAGGGCGCCTGGGAGCTTTTAGGCGTCTGGCAATCCAGGGCGCCTGAGAGCAGGCTACCATAACTGAGGCGCCTCCTTCTCTTGGACGCCTGATTCAAGTCAGGTGCCCAGGAGCTTGTTTCCCATACCTTTCTTGTGTTTGTTCACCTGCTTTATCTTCAATTCTAGGTACCTGCAAGATACACAAACACAAGATAAACACATATACAATCTTAGCCTTAACAATTTGGTTATAACTTCGGATTTCCTGCAAAACCCTAGGTCAAACCGACGTCTATGTTCCCATCCCGAGGAACGCGCCTTTCACCTACTCCTCTCAGGAGAAGTTTTGCCAACTGGCCCGTCCGGTTGGACTTTTGCCTAGCTTCGCTCACCAGGACTTTTGCCCAATCTTACGACCAGGACTTCGTGCCCAATCCACGACTAGGACTTATTGCCCAACTTCACTCATCAGGACATCGATACCCAGCCCTCGGCCAAGACTTATTGTCCAACTCCATGAACCAGGACATCATGCCCAACCCTCAGTCTGGTCTTAGGTGCCCAGTCCGTGGCCAGGACTTAGTGCCCAATCCATGATCAGGACTTAGTGCCTAATTCTTCGAAGCATGACTTATTTACTAGGTTAACTAGAACTTTTCTTCACTTTGCTACTATATTTTTTGACTACCCTTCTCTTATTCAATGTATCACTAACTTAAGCATATTGTTAAACATTGAAACATTTAGAGGAGGATATCATTAATGTATTTTGCACCAACATAAATGTGCTTTATTTTATAGTCCTCAGGATCAGAAGGTCATCGTTAACACGAATGTCTGATTTTTAGAAAAGGACTATGTAATGAACCACAAGCCCATCAGTATGATTGTTCTAGAAGAAATGAGAGGGGAAGTTCCTACTTCAGTACCAATAGTACAGGAGGATATACCACAAGTGACTGCACCGTGTGTCACAGATGATACACAGGTAGTACCCCGTCGTAGTGGGAGGGTTGATAGGAAACCTGACAAATTCATATTTTTGGGAGAGTCTTCAGACTTGGTCTCTGGTGAACATGAACCTGATCCTTGGACCTATGATGGAGCAGTCTAAGATAATGATGTGGTATCTTGGCAAAAGGCGATGAATTCTGAGATAGAATCTATGGATTCTAATCAAGTCTGGGAGCTAGTAGAACCACCTGATAGTGTATAAGCCATTGGATGTAAATGGATCTACAAAAGAAAGAGAGGATCAGACCGAAAGGTGGAAACCTTTAAAGCAAGGCTTGTTGCGAAGGGGTATACTCAAAAAGAGGGAATCCATTATGAGGAAACCTTTTCGCTGGTAGCCATGCTTAGTCTATCCGAATTTTGTTGTCTATTGCTGCTCATATGGATTATGAGGTTTAGCAAATGGATATTAAGGCAGCTTTCCTCAATGGAAGTCTTGAAGAAAACATCTATATGAAGCAATAGAGGGATTTATTACAAAGGACAAAGAGCATCTTGTGTGCAAGCTTAATTGGTCCATTTATGGATTGAAACAGGCCTCAAGATCTTGGAACATCCTGTTTGATGTAGTAGGTTGTTCGAAAAGTTTTTTTCCATCTGGATTAGTTCTAATCGATAGGTTCGACCTAGGGTTTCATTTTGAAATCCAAAGTCAGAACCAAGACAACTGCGGCTGTTATCCATGCATTTATTATTAATGTTATACTGTTCTTAGACTAACCCTAGTTGCAAGAGTGAAAGGGAGTAACTGTTGCATCCTAGGCGCCTGAAAGGGTTCAGGCGCTCGAGAGACAATGCACATGACAGGTAACAGGCTCCTAAGTTGAGGTGTTTCCAACGGGTGAGAAGCTGAGCTAGCAGGTTTGCCATGTCAGCATCTCAGGCGCCCATGAGCCATTAGGCGCCTCAGAGGTCCTAGGCGACCAAGTCCGAGAGATAGAGTTTTGCCCGAGTCTGTGAATAAGGATGTGCTTGATACGCAACATGTGGCAGGTGCCCAAGAGCCAGAGGCGGCCGAGAATAACCTATATAAGGGGGTTCATCCCTTTGCTTTCAACACAACTTTCGCATAAATTCAGAACAACATTCTTACGACTCAAGCACTCAAATGCTCTCTAGATTTCTTCCATGCTCAAGTCTCCTGCGCCGACAACGATCAAGCCCGACGACACACTGCCCGAGACACTTTGCAAATTCATTGGTGTCATTGGTATATATATATTTTTAATTTCGCTATTTAATTTTGTACTCAAGATTCTACATTTGTACATCTTATTCGAGTTATAGAATTGACCAACAAAAATAGTCAAGGACTGTGGATCCTGGAGTAGGAGCCGTAAAAGTCTCTTAACCAAGTAAAAAGAAATTGTGTTAGTATTGTTTCTTTTTCTTTCCGCTACGTATTCTCTTTTCTGAAAAATTTTAGTAATCGCTATTCACCCCCCTCCCCCACTCTATCGATTACAACGATCCTACAAATGGTATCAAAGCGGGTTGCTTAATCTTGGTGAAACCACCAACTGAGCAGTTTTTTTTAGATTTAATCATTTTTTTCATTCGTATTTTTTCACGGAGAAGGAACGTTATAAGAAGTGGGTGAAGGTAGAGGAGATGGCACTGTGTTACATTTTGGCATCTATGTCAAATGTGCTGCAACATCAACATCAGTCCTTCATTTCTGCTTATGATATGATGTTTAATCTCAAGGAACTCTTCGGACACCAGAATCGGGCTGCTAGGCAAGAGGCAATGAGAAACATGATGACGACCACCATGATTGAGGGAACACCCATGAAGGATCATGTTCTCGAAATGATAGCTCATTTGAATGAGATGGAAGTCTTTGGAGTGGAGATCGATGGGAAAACCCAGGTCGATATCATTCTCCAGTTTCTACCTAGGAGTTTTGAGCAGTTTCGCCTGAACTATAATATGAACAAACAGACATATTCGTTGGCGGAACTTCTGACAGAACTCCAGGCGGCAGAGGGGCTTTTTCATCAGAGTGTTCATGCTTTGTTTGCTCAAAAGATTTCTTCTTCTAAGCCGAAAGGCAAGAAGAAGAAGAAACAAGGTGTGGCAAAGAAAGTGGCAAGCTCTCAGGAACCTCAGGCTGGAGTGAAGAAGCCGAAAGGCAAGTGCTTCACGTGCAAGCAGAGTGGACATTGGAAGGCAGACTATCCCCATCGTAAGGAGAAAAATCAAGTTATATCTTTTTGTTTAGTTGTTGAAACATGTTTAGCGGTGTTATCTACCGGTACCTAGTGTGTAGATACGGGAGCCACTAATCATGTCTGCAATTCTTTATAGGAGTTCTAGGAAACCAGACGACTAGCTGAGAGAGAGATTACCGTCTACATGGGAAATGCTACGGAGGTGGCGGCTATTGCAGTGGGAGATATTTATTTATCATTTGATAGAAATAAAATTTTGGTTTTGAGAGATTGCCTTTATGTACCTACTTTTAGAATGAATCTTATTTCAGATTCTAAGTTATTTATGAATGGATATTCTATTTCTTTTAATGACAGAGTTGTTATAAAATAGAATAGAGAGATTATCTGTTCTGGTGCATTGGATGACAATTTGTACACTCTTGAACCAAAAACTCCCACAATGCAAATAGAAATCAATAACTCATCATCTAATCATAATAAGAGAAAAGAACCTTCGAAAATGAATCAAACGTATCTTTGACATATAAGGTTAGGTCATATTAACCTAAGTAGGATTCAAAGGTTGATAGTCAATGAACCTTTGGGTTAATTAGTGGTGGAAGTCTTCCCAACCTGTGAATCTTTCTTGGAAGGTAAAATGACCAATAGACCTTTTAAGGCAAAGGGGTATAGAGCCAAAGATGTGTTAGAGTTATTTTATTCTGATTTGTGTGGTCGTATGTCTATCCAGGCTAGAGGTGTCTTTGAATATCTCGTCTCTTTTATAGACGATTATTCAAGGTATGGATACATTTACTTGATGCGCCGTAAGTTTGAGTGCTTTGACAGGTTCAAAGAATTCAAGGCTGATGTAAAGAAATGTCAAGGTAAAAGTATCAAGACACTATGATCTGATCGTGGTGGTGAGTACCTTTTGGGAGAGTTTAGGAGTTACTTATCAGAGGCTGAGATTCAATCCCAATTGTCCGCACCTGGTACACCCCAACAAAATGGTGTGGCGGAGCGAAGGAATAGGACTCTTATGGAGATGGTTAGATTGATGATGAGTTATTCTGAGTTGCCAGATTCATTCTGGGAATAAGCTTTGGAAATGGCAGTGTACATTTTGCAATTAGTACCATCTAAATCAGTACCCTCTACTCCCACAGAATTGTAGATTGTGCAAAAGTCTAGTCTAAGACATTCAAATTTGGGGTAGTCCAGCACATGTGCTGAAGGGGGATGCTGATAAGTTAGAATCTCGTACAGAAGTATGCTTGTTCGTAGGCTATCCTAGTGGAATGAAAGGTGTTTGTTCTATATTCCTAAAGATCAGAGGGTGATCTTTAGCATGAATGCCAGATTTTTAGAGGAAGACTATGTGATGAACCACAAGCCCATGAGTAGGATTGTTCTTGAGGAATTGAGAGGGGAAGTTCCAACTTCAGTACCAACAGTATAGGAGGACATACCACAAGTGATTGCACCGTGTGTCACAGAGGATACACAAGTAGTACCTCGTCGTAGTGGGAGGGTTGCTAGACAAACTGATAGATTCATGTTCTTGGGAGAGTCTTCAGATTTGGTCCCTGGCGAACATGAACCTGATCCCTGGACATATGATGAGGCACTCCAAGATAAAGATGTGGTATCTTGGCAAAGGGTAATGAATTCTGAGATAGAATCTATGGATTCTACTCAGGTCTGGGAGTTAATAGAACCACCCAATGGTGTAAAAGCCATTGGATGCAAGGGGATCTACAAAAGAAAGAGAGGATGAGACGGGAAGGTAGAGACCTTCAAAGCAAGGCTTGTTGTGAAAGGGTATACTTAAAAAGAGGGTATCGATTATGAGGAGTCCTTCTCGCCAGTAGCCATGCTTAAGTTGATCTGGATTCTCTTATCTATTGTTGCTCATATGAATTATGAGGTTTGGCAGATGGATGCCAAGACAACTTTCCTTAATAGAAGTATTGAGGAAAATATCTATATGAAGCAACCAGAGGGATTTATTGCAAAGGGCAAAGAGGATCATGTATGTAAGCTTAATCGGTCCATTTATGGATTGAAGCAAGCTTCGAGATCTTGGAACATCCGTTTTGATGAGGTAATCCAGTCATATGGATTTATTCAAAGTCGGATGAGTCTTGTATATACAAGAGATGTGATGGAAACGTAGTGATATTTCTTGTACTATACATAGATGATATGTTGCTCATTGGCAACAATGTTAAAGTATTATCAGATGTAAGGGTATGGTTGTCCAAACAGTTTGATATGAAGGACTTGGGAGAAGCTGGACACATCCTTGGGATCAAAGTTATAAGGGATCGCAAGAAAAGGATGTTGTGCTTATCTCAAGCTTCATACATAGACACTGTCCTAGCTTATTTTAGCATGCAAAACTCCAAGAATGGTTTTCTACCTTTTCGGCATGGAGTACCTCTATCTAAGGAGATGTGTCCTAAAACATCAAAGGAGATAGAGGAGATGAAGGCGGTTCCTTATGCTTCGACTGTTGGTAGCCTCTGTTGGTGCAACTTGCATCAGTGATGTCCTCCTCTAATTGTTTTAATGTTTCATAATATGCTTAAGTCAGTGATACATTGAACAAGGGAAGGGTTAGTCAAGAAAGGTGTAACAACGTGAACCAAAGTCCTAGTTAACCAAGGCACTAAGACCTGGCAAAGGGTTGGGCACCGAAGACCTGACCGGAAGTTGGGCAAGAAGTCCTGGTCGTGGACTGGGCAAGAAGACCTGACCGGAAGTTGGGCAAAGAAGTCCTAGTCGAGGATTGGGCACGAAGTCGTGGCCAAGGGTTGGGCGCCGAAGACCTGGTTTGAGGAATTGGGCACTAAGTCCTGGCCGAGGGTTGGGCACCGAAGACCTGGTTCGAGGAATTGGGCACGAAGTCCTGGCCGAGGATTGGGCACCGAAGTCCCAGACCTAGGGTTTGGGCACGAAGTCTTGGTCCGAGGGATTGAGCAACTTAGCTGAGCGATGACTAAGGACAGAAGTAGAGACGGGTCAAGGTTCGGACGTCTCGAGATCCGAGAGTATCAGAGGCTAAGCAAAAGTCCACCCGAATGGACTGGGTGGCAACCGTCTCCTGAAATGAGTAGGTGAAAGGCGCGTTCCTGGGGGTGGGAACTTGCGTCGGTTCGACCTAGGATTTCGTGGAAATCCGAAGTCAGAACCAAGTCCTTAAGATTAAGATTGTGTGTGTATTTGCTTTGTATTTATGTATCTTGCAGGTACCTAGAATGGAAGACAAAGCAGGGAAACAACACACAACGAAGCTAGAACCCAGCCTGCTAGGCGCCCCCATTGAAGGGGGGGGCCTAAAGGAGCTAGGCGCCCCATCAACTGGAGCGCCTCAGTGAAGGAAGGCAGAACATGCTTCTATTCAGGAGCCCCAGATGATACAGGCACCCTAGTTGAAAGCTATATTTGCTGCTGCGAGTTCGAAGCAGATATAACCTTTGACTGGGTTCATTGAGGCACCTTGAAGGTCCAAGGCGCCCTGGTCAGATGCCTTATTAGCTGCGGCGAGTTCGGCACGGAGATAAGGTTTGACCAAGCACATTGAGGCGCGCTAGTGATCACAGGCGCCCCCAATGAAGCCTATAAAAGGGGCTTCGACTCCAATGCGCAACACACAACTTCCAAAAGCATTCTAAGCTATCCATGTGACAATAAATCACTAACGACGAAGCTCTGCGACCAAGATGCTCCAGGAGGAAGTGTGCGGCATTTCGGAGGTCCAGATCGGTCGGGTTTCAAATCTTGTTTGTTCGGTTTGAATTTAAATTCTGCACGTATTTTAATTATTCTTTTGATTGTAATTTCTGCACTGTAAGACGGGTTTCTCCGCCTCTAGAAAGTCCGGAAAGGAGACCATTAGTGGACGGGTGTTCCCGTGCTTAGGTCTTGGATGTACTGACCCTGGGGGGTTGGGAACCAAGTAAAAATCCTGAATGCGTTGTGTTGTTTGTTTTCTTTGTTGTGTTTTATTTTCCGCTGCACTAACTCTGAGTCTAGAATGAAGATCCGAAAGACGATTTCCACGAATGATTTTTACAGTCGATATTCACCCCCCCTCTATCGACGGCACCAGTCCTACAGCCTCATGCATGCTATGCTATGTATGAGACTTGATATCTGCTTTGCCGTGGGCATGGTTAGCAGATATCAGAGTAATCTAGGACAGGGACATTTGATTATGGTAAAGCATATATTAAAGTAATTGAGAAGGACTTGTAAGATGTGTATATTGAAAGACTTGCCTCTTTTATATATGATCATCTTTATTTTGAAAAGAGAATCACAACAACACTAGGTGTTTGTTTATATTAGTACGTGCATGAAAGTCCTTTACTACGCATTGTAGATAACATGGTGTATGGTATTACACGGAAGATTATGTTATCAGTCCCTTGCCTAGTATAAGTAGAGGCTCATAACTGAGATGGAATTGGACAAACCATCAGGATGGTTGTAGTGTAATTAGGTGTGGTTGGTCTTGGCCATAGAATTACACTAGTGTGCATTGAGTACATTGAGCAAGACCAAAACTAGAGATTATCTAATTTGTACTGACTTAATAATTAGATAGGACCTCAGATTTTATTATGGAGTACGATCCCCCCGATATAATAATGGGCATGTATTATTAATTATTATTTTTTTGATTTACCAATGAGCGAGATCTATTCTATTAGATCGATAGGCCTGGTAGGTTGAGAGATAATATTAATAATATGGTGTGCCGTTGATTATTGACGGAATCCGTGTCCTGGTGAGTCGGGATGATGATGCCCCCTTGATGAGCTCAAAAGGTTCATCATGCTAAACCCTGCAGGTGGATTTGATCCAACATGATTATAAGGTTGAGTGGTACTAATTAAGGATCCAGAAGTTAATTAATTTGAATTGTTAGTAATTTAAATTAATTAATGGGCATTCGATATCTTAAACACGGGGGGATGGACGACTCGTAATATGTGGAGCCCATATGAAAATATGGGGGTTGGTGAGGAAGTTCAATTAAGATGCTTTAGTGGAATGGATCATAATTAATGGATCAGGATTAGATCCATTGGTGGGCCAAGATCCAACTCCTCCTCTTGGTCCCTATCTTAGCCCTATAAATACCCTATGAGATCAAGAAACCAAGGCTTAATCAATCCAACCCAAGTATTCTCTCCTCTCTTCCTTTTCTCTCTCCTAGGTCATGGCAAAGAGAAGGTGTGTACACTTTCTCTTCTCTTCTTTTTCCCTCAACCATAACGTGAGCTACCATCACTAGACAATGGGAGGAGAGTCATCTCCCTTTTGTGGTGAGCGTCGGTGAGGGAAGGAGCTCTGATGGCTAGAAGGAGGCGGCGTAAGGCTCTTGGCAAGCGGCGCCACAAGGTTGGAGGAGAGGGGATCTCGGCTTGTGTTGGGGTTGAAAGGAAGCTTACTCTTCCTTTCATCATCTTCTCCACTACCTTCTCGAGGACTGCAGTTGGCCGGCGGGGCTGTGGTCGCTGCTGTTAGCCGGCGGCGCAAGGGAGAGGGAGGATAGAAGTCGGCCGCAACAACCCTAGGCTAGGGTTTGGATCGGCTAGGAGAGAAGAAGAAGGTGTGATTGATTGGTCACCTTGGTGATCTAGGTTACCGGTAGATCGTCACCCACATGACGTCCGGGAAGGGAGGGACATAAGGTAGAAGGTCGTGAGGTAATCGGGAAGGTATAATCTCTTCCCAAACTCCTTTGTTTAATTTGTTCCTTGTTTACTTACCTCGTTATTTCATGTATGTTTGTTAATTATTTTGATTGTTTGTCATGGATAATAATTAACTAACTGGACCCCGACCATAAACACAAAATCCAGCGATCCACTCGTCACCTTTTTCGCGGTTGAACGGTTAAGCAAATTACAAGGCTCGATCATTGTGATTGGTCGAGTTGTAATTTGGATCGTTCGATACGACGATGAGATGATCGTTGGGAGACGGGTCTTCGTTCGGATTAATTTTTAATTCGTAGACATGGAGAGGTCTCTCAAGGATGACCAAGTTTTTGTTGGTGCAGAATGAACCCAAGTCAAACCTGTATTTTGATAATGGTAACAAGGTTCAAAAGTTAAGGTATAATGTTTGTCTAACATGTTACCCAAGTGTGCAGGCAAAGCCCTAGCGAAGGACAGCTAGGCACCTGGCGAAGGAATGCCAGGATACAAAGACCTAGCGAAGGACAGCTAGGCACCTGGCGAAGGAATGCCATGATATAAAGACCTAGCGAAGGACAGCTAGGCACCTGGCGAGGGAATGCCAGGATACAAAGCCCTAGCGAAGGATTGCTAGGCACCAGGCGAAGGGCAGCTTGGTACTGAAGACCTGACAAAGGACAGCTAGGCGCCTGGCGAAGGACTGCCGGGCAAAAGTCCAACCGAAGGAGCCGGTTGGCATCAGGTACATTCTCCCGAGAGGAGTAGGTGAGGATGCATTCCCCGGTGAGGGAACAGTAGGCGTCGGTTCGACCTAGGGCTCCATTTTGGAGGCCCAAAGTCAGAACCAAGACAGCTAAGGCTGTATAAGATTAATATAATATTGCTCTGTGTTGTTTTGGACTAACCCTGGATGCAGGACCGAAGGAACGAGTGTTTGCAGCTCAGAGAGCCTCAAAGGAGTGAGGCAGCAGCTGACCAAGGCGCCCGGAGTGTCCCGGGCGCCCCCAAGGTGAACACATAACACATGAAGCAAATGGAGTACTTCGAAAGCTTATGGGTGGGGCACCCCCATGCTCCCGGGCGCCCCCAGCGTCCCGGGCGCCCCCGGGTCAAGCAATCAAAGTAGACTCCAGCGAAGCCAATGGATAAGAGTTCGCCCGGTCAATCCGGGCTCCCCCAGTGTCCCGGGCGCCCCCGTCAAGATCTGATCCCAAGTTTGAAGGGATCAGAGCTGACCGAGACGGAAGCGGATCAGCTAACACGTGGGGGGTTGCCCCCGACGTCCCGGGCGCCCCAGGGGCTATAAAAGGGCCCTCGACCCCAAGGCTTCGAACAACAATTCATTCAACGCATCCACGCTCTTCTACTCCCGCGCTCTGCTCCAGAAACCTCACGACTCGAGACACAAGCGCCGACGACGTCCCTCTGCTCCGAGAAACATTCCACACCGGACGTCGGTAACGAAGAGCCATTTTCTTTTTGAGTTTACTATACTGCAATTCTAACATCTATTTGTAAACCATTTTGCGCAGATATAGAATTGCCCGCAGAAAACAGTCAACGACCGTGGGCCTTGGAGTAGGAGTCGACCTAGGCTCCGAACCAAGTAAAACTACATGTGTTCGCGATTGTTTTTATTCCGCTGCATACTTGCTCTAGATTTTATCCGAAAAGCGTTTAACGATATTCACCCCTCTCTATCGTTTCTCTCGATCCAACAAGTGGTATTAGAGCGGGGAAGTTCATATTTGGTGCAACCACCAGTTTGAAAATTTTTTGGATTATTTTTAAAAATTTTCTTTTAATATTTTTTTCGTTCGAATTTCTTATAATTTTTTGTTTCGTTCGAATTTCTTCTCATTGATCGAGGTTAGTGCAACACCACTCGACAAATATTTTTTCCTTTATCCCGCACTACTAATCCAAGACCATGTCTTGGGATATTTGTTTTTGTCTAGTTTACATTTCAGATACAATGGCCATGCAAGAAGGCTTCAGCACCGCAAGACCACCTCTCTTCATTGGAGAAGACTTCTCCTACTGGAAGAGCAGAATAGAGGTCTACCTGAAACTCAGGTGGATATATGGATAATCATCCAGTCCGGACTGGAGATTCTGAGAAATGCTGAAGGAGTACCTCAAAGCTACACAGAGTGGGACACCGCTCTGAAACGTAAAATTGAAGCGAATGCAAAGGCGACCCAGACCCTCCGGGACACCGCTCTGAAACGGAAAAGAAGGCCTAGTGCCTCGCCAAGACCTGGAAGCTAATCTCTGAAATTCAAATTCAGATTAGTCTTTGTAAAATTTAAATCTAACATAAATTTTCAGTTATGTATAAATTCAAACAATTTTTTCCAAAATTTATTAAGTTTTTCAAAATAAATCATGTTTTCAAAAAATTCTTTTATCAAAACCTGTCTCAGAAAACCTATAAGGCTAACATGATTGAAAACCCTAGATTAGGTGAGACAGTAAACATAACTTAATCAGAATTCATAATTGGATTGTTGTTTTAGCTTAGAAAGGCATTGACCTAACAATAAGTCAAACTATGGTCAAAGTAGTCAAACTATGGTCAAAGCAGTCAAACTATGGTCAAAGCAGTCAAACCATGGTCAAAGTGGTCAAAGCAATCAAACCATGATCAAAGTAGTCAAATCATTTCAAGCCATGGTCAAATGATGACAAGTCAACAAAAATTTCAATCAGTACTCCATCCGGGCGCCCGTGACTCCTCGGGCGCCCCCCCTTTTTTTTTTGCTTTCACTCCTCTCAAAGCAAAACGCTGCACTTTGTCCCTTGACCGAGGCGCCCGGAACCACGCGGGCGCCCCCACATCAGTCAAAGCAGCAAAAGCTGTAAAGACCAGCCTGACTGGGGCACCCGGGTCATTCCGGGAGCCCCCAACTAGCCCTAGTCACTGTCAAAGACAGATACCACTGTCCGGGCGCCAGGAACCACGCGGGCACCCCCAATAACCTGCCTATAAAAAGGCATCCAAACCATTCCTTCTTCCCACACCAAAAACCATCCTCCTTCCTCACTTCCTTCCTTCCAAGAAGATCATGTGACACTTGTGCTTCCTCAATCTCAACCATGCCTCCCCGGTATGATTTCTTTTATGCATTTAGAATTATTTTCTTAAATTCCTTCTTATAAATGCATGTTTCTTAACTTAGAAAACGCCGAGCAAACCAAGTGAACCCCGGTGCCGAACCGAGTCCCTACTCCCACATTACTCTAGACACTCTCCACTCATATTTCTATAGGGAAGCTAGACTCCTCGTAGCTAGACGATTTCAGTCTATTGAGCTTCAGGCCCAGGACTACGCCTTGTACAGAGTCCTGGTCTGCTGCATTTTACCACTATCCTCTAGGGATGTCGTGACCATGCGACCTTTTCATACATTTCTCCTGTATGCCCTGATCCAACATCTTGACATTGACATTGGACTACACATGTTTCACGCTATTCTGCACGCGTCCAGTGTTACCACTCAGGGACGAGTGCGCACTCCCTTCTGCCACATCATCACCTCCATCCTTCATCACCACGGTCGTGACATTACCGTAGGTGAAATATCCGAGCTGACCGATTTTGATGAGATAGGGTTTAGGAACTTCTCTTTAGCTGGGATAGATGTATCGGCCACTGGGGTTTTGACTTAGAGACGACAGCGAGCCGGAGCGTAGATCGATTCAGACGAGGAGGTAGACGTTGACGTTGCAGATCTGACAGTAGAGGCCCGAGCACACATAGACGAACCCCCTCCACCGACACTCTACGAGAGAGTGACACGGCTAGAGACTCAAGTCCAGAGCCTCCGAGAGGAAGTGGAGGCAAACGATGCTGAAGATATGGAGACAAATCTAGGCTATTACACTGACTATATGAGTGCCCTTAGAGCTGAGAGGGAGACCAGAGACGCACAGTATCACGAGATGATGGCGATGTTTCGATCCGGGCAACCAGGCTCCTCTGATCATCCTGGACCCTCTTCCTAGATTTGATTTGCATTGTACTAATGACTATTTGACTGCCCCTACTTAGTAGGGATAACTCATGCTTGACCTGTATGACTGTGCTGGCAGGACTTAAGTAGTTGACTACTTGTTTGTTTGACTATCTGAAGGCAGTTAGGATTATGCTTGGTAGAATAGGTTTACCTTTTTTTGTTTCAAAATCATCTCTTTCTTAGTATTGAAAATTTTCAAAATATTTTTCGACTTAGTTTTATTTTAAAAATACCCCTTCAAAACTAGGACTTTTTTGCAAAATGGACATAGCCTAGGCCCTAACCCTAGAACTACATGCACCTATAGATTTAGAAGCCAGCATCTCACAAGCACCTTAGGGTTCTTTTGATTGATAACCTAGAATGGGTTGAGATGCTTATGTCTTTGCCTTAATTCAAGATGCTTTAAGTCAGTGCATCTGCAGTAATTGGGGCACTAAATACAACCTACACAGTAATCAAGTTAAGTGTCAAGTTTAGAAAATCTAACTTGAACGGAACACTTAACTTGACTAACCCCAGCAAAAACTACTGTTTAATAGCAGTTAGTAAGTAGCTAATTGGGATTAGACAGGACCCTCAAAGAAACTGATTTGGTTTAGTTCACATCTTGAATTGGCTCAGTACAGCAAAATAATGCAATTTATTATTCGCTTTTATGCAATTTAATTATCCTATTTCTGCTATATTTATTTGTTTTTGATATATGGCAAAGGGGGAGAGATAGGAAAGGAGAGTTTAAATTTTTATAAAAAAAAATTTCCAAAATTTCAAACTCTATCCTTTATTAAAAAAAGTACTTAATTCATCTTCAAAAATACTAAAGTATTTCAAAACATATGTTTGCAAAATTTTTCTAAGTATTTCAAAACTTAAGTTTGTAAAATTTTTCTAAGTATTTCAAAACTTAAGTTTGTAAAATTTTTCTAAGTATTTCAAAAATTAAGTTTGTAAAATTTTTCTAAAGTATTTCAAAACTTAAGTCTGCAAAATTTTGCTAAATACTCAAATTTTTAATGATC
>JAGFNQ010000571.1:164405-250701 GCA_024364735.1 Boesenbergia rotunda | reverse complement strand
AACGATCTACAACGGGCGTCGGTAACAAAGAGCGAATTTTTAATTTTACTTTTACTGCATTAATACTGTACATATTCTTGTAATTATTTGCACGACTATAGTATTGCCCGTAGTAAACGGTCAACGACCGTGGGCCTTGGAGTAGGAGCCGACCGCAACTCCGAACCAAGTAAAATCTTCGTGTTTTGCGTGTTGTTTAGATTTATTTCTTCCGCTGCGCATTCTCTTTTTCAATCCTAAACGTCTAACGATATTCACCCCCCATATCATTTTCTCTCGATCCAACAATCTCTGTGCGACCACGCATCACAAGCAGCCTTACTATTGGAATCTCCTTCCATAGCGGCTAGCGTGTCTTCACGCAAAAACCTTATGAGGTTTAGCGTCGTCAGATAAAATATCATCTTCTGCTGCCGTCATTTGAAATTGGCTCCGTTGAATTTCTCCGGCTTCTCTCCAGGTGGAACGGAGGTCGGGACTCCGGGTGAAGCGGTAGTTAGAACGTCGTTGCTCACGGCCATATCAGATTTCACCAATATCGTTTTACGATTGTTTGTATCCGTCGGTGAGTATTGCCGCCGGGGAGGATGCAATCTGATATAATATCGTTGAGGCTAGTGTTCAACACTATCTCTGTAAAACGATATTGCTCCGCTCAGGTGCTTATGGATAGTAGCATTTCGTTTCCAAGATACAACGACAATGTCTCAAAATAGTAGCACTTCAAATTCTGAGACCGGCGAACCCTCTCGTATGTTTTTTGGACTCCGGATGCAGAAGATGGAATGGATGCAAGGTTGATTAGGCTTGTGTGAGTTTGAGAGATTTGAGTTATTTCGTTCCATCATCTAGGGGTCCTATTTATACTAGGTGAAGAGGTGAAGTATCCCTTGGTGTGTTCATCTGAGTCATTCGATCTAGAGGGTGTAACCCTTGAACCAGATCTCTTAATCTCAACCCTAGATCTGGAGGATTGTAACCTTTCAACCCTCCTTTGATCTCAGCCGCCAGATCAACTTTCATCACCAATGGTCCGATCATGATTATTTGTGATCAACGCTCCAGATCGTGTCACTTGCGATCCATCACCCTCTTCGATCCAACGGTGGCCATCCGTTTTCCCAATCAGCAACCAATTATCCCTCTCTGTCCAATCGAGAGTGCCACGTATGCATGCCACATCACCCAAGTGCCACGTAGGTATAGCCACATCACCCGGAGCATAAATTTAAGCTCCTCAATGCTCCTCGTGACTATGCGTACATGCGAAGTGCAAAGTGCGCCAACAAAGCGCCCATTGCGCACGTGGCGGGTGGCGGGCTCGCATGTGCGAGAACCGGCTCGCCCCTTGGATGAGTGTGTTAGGACCAAAAGGAATTAGGATACCTCCACAATGACATGATATTGTCCACTTGGGGCTTAAGCCCTCATGGCTTTGCTCTTGGGCTCTCCCCAAAAGGCCTCTTGCCAATGGAGATACCATATTCCTTATAAACCAATGATCTTCCCATGTGTTTCTCAATGTGGGACTAAGTTTGTACCCTTGCAACCTCTAACAATCTCCCCCTCAAACAAAGGACCACATGCCCCCACCACAAACGGAAACCTTTTTCCATTCTTGATGATTGATCTACTAGGACTTTCCGCCCCTCGGTCCACCTGACCTACTAGGACTTCACCACCTAGCCGCAGCTAGAACTGGTCCTCTTTGATCAAGACACGAGAGCCCACATATCCTTTATTTAAGGCTTAACGCACATGGTTAGATCAGGATGAGCAACCTGGCTCTGATACCATTTGTTAGGACAAAAAGGAATTAGGATACCTCCACAATGGCATGATATTGTCCACTTTGGGCTTAAGCCCTCATGGTTTTGCTCTTGGGCTCTCCCCAAAAGGCCTCTTGCCAATGGAGATACCATATTCCTTATAAACCAATGATCTTCCCATGTGTTTCTCAATGTGGGACTAAGTTTGCACCCTTGCAACCTCTAACAGAGATTTCCTATGCCGTAATTATATTCTCAATGCATTGGACAACACGTTATATAACGTGTATTGTCTGATAGAGACGGTAAAATCTCTGTGAGAATCACTAGAGAAGAAATACAAAATCGAAAATGCCGGTTTGAAGAAATTCATCGTCGATCGATTTCTGGATTTCAAAATGGTGGATTCCAAAAGTGTGACATCTCAAGTCCAAGATATGCAACTGATATTGCATGATCTAGATGTCGAAGGCATGAAGCTGAACGAGTCGTTCAAAGTGGCCGTGTTAATTGAGAAACTCCCCCTATCGTGGAAGGATTTCAAAAATTACCTGAAGCATAAGAAAAAGGAGATGGGACTTGAAGACCTGATCCTGAGGCTACGAATAGAGGAGGATAATCGAAGGTTCTCCGACTCTAAAGGAACTAAGCGGGCTATCGACGAGGTGTCTAACCTGGCTGAGCCAAACTCCAAGAAGCCGATGCAATTCAAAAAGAAGGCTCAAGGCAAGAAATTCAAGGGCTCGTGCTACAACTGCAGAATGCTAGGACACATGTCCAAAGATTGCAAACGCCCAAAGAAACCAACCAAGGGACAGAAGGATGTTGCGAACCAGGTCGCAACTTCTGACGACATGGAGCTAGATCTCACTTGGGTCGTGTATGAAGCCAACACGGTGGTGGACAACCTGAAGCAATAGTGGATCGATACTGGAGTAACACATCATATCTGTTCTGATAAGGCGATGTTCTCCAAGTATACTCCAAGTATACTCTTGATGTATGATATTTGCACAGTATGATGTATGATATTTGATGATATTTTGATATATGATAGTTTGAAGTGTGTTTGCTTAATATTATTTAATTATTTAAATAATTTATTTTTTAAATTTTATTTGTTGTAAATTGTTGGCTGCCTCAACCAAAAGACAACAATTTTTATTTGTTGTCAAATTATTGTTTAAATCACACACAAAAACAGTTTAATACTATTGTTAATCTGTTGTCGATCACATTAAAAGACAACGGTGAAAAACCATTGCTACACTGTTGTTATTGACTATAAACGATAACGATTTTTAACTATTGATGTTGAGCACCCCTTTTAACAACATGGCCTTTAACAACAGTATTTTTAGCCTACGACAACGGTAAACGTCTGTTGTTAATAAGCATTTTTCTACTAGTGTGATCAGAACTATTTCTGTATCGAACAGAAACGAATGTGATTAGTCCATAGACCGATCAGGACTCTCCCTGATTGGTCAAGGAGACCGATCTGGACTCTCCCTGATCGGTCAAGATAACCGATCAGGAGTTCTCTGATCGATCAGGATACTTCCTGATCAGTTCGGATACTATTTGATCGATGGATCGTCCGATCCAAATCATTAAATCAAGTTGGTGGATCGGTCCATGATAACCGCTTTTGTCGTGTTACGGTTTCAAATACAATTTAAGTACCGAATTCCTCTAAACTAACGTAGCATAGAGTAACTCGAGTCGTCTCCCAACGAATGTAGTTGGTGCATGATAAATCTCAGAATTGTATTTATTGCTTTTGGGTTTTGGGATATGAAACTGGGTTTTGGATTTAAGAGCTAGGACTACGAAATGAATAACAGAGCAAATATGAAACCTAATTCTAATTAAGGAAGGACAATGCAGATAAAGAAATCTAAATTAACCGGACTACAATTGCAATAAAGAAAGCACAACTTGAAATAAGCATTAAGAAACTAAACACAGAGCAAACTACAACATTGAAGAAATCTAATCTAATCCTAAATTAATTGCATTCAAATAAAATCATGTAACCTAAAGCAATAGGAAAAACAACTCAAAACCAGAGTTAAGCAACTAAGAGATGTCGCAATTGAAAATAAATGTCTATGAAGCATTTGACCAAACACAAGATAAGCATACTAACATGTCTTCAAATAAGTGCAAATTGAAATGGGAAGATCCATCAAATACAAACATTCAACATGAGGATCCATCCAATACATCAAAACATCAATTAAGAATCATCAACAAACAAAAATTAGATGCAAGGATGGCTAATGATTGAAGTTGTTCAAAGAGGCATTCTATCAAACACCTGGTGAGCATGTATTAAAATAACATGAGTATATTCCATTCTAAAACATAGAAGATAAAACTTGATACAATCATCAACATTCAAATTCGAAAATCAACAAGGAATACATAACCACCAGAATTAATGAAACTAATCACAGAATTGCTGAAGAATTTGGTTCTGCCGAAGCTGGGAATTGCTGAAGATGAAATCAGCCGGTTGAGGAAAAACTGGCTGCCGGATCTTGCTGTGAAGAAATGAGCTGCTGGGAATTGAGAACTATGAAAACAAATTGCTGAAAACCAATTGCTGGAATCGAAAACTGCTAAGGAAACTGAATTGCTGTGAAGTAAAGCAAATGAAGAATTTGATGCTGGAAATAGAAGAACTGTCGATTTTGAATTGCCAATTCTGATGAAGCTTGCTACGGGATCTATTGAGAAGTAGGAAATGCTGAAAAGAAATGCTATGAAGGAAACAACTGCTATAAAGGAGTTTGATCGAGGCCTGCGGTGGAGATGGATGGCTGCATTCGGCTAAAGCTCGGAACCCCCAAAGCCTAGCTGTGGTCGCCGGTGATGAAAATGGTAGAAGGACTTCTCTCCGAACCCCGAAAGAGAACTCTTCCTCTCTTCTCTCCGAACCCCGAAAGAGAAGAGATGGAGCTCCGGCCGGCTAAGATTCGGAACCCCCTAGCCCTAGCTTCGTGCAATGGCCGGAGATGGTGGTGGATGAAGAGGAAGGTGGAGTCGCCGGCGTGTGATGGTGTGTGGCTGCTCGATGCCCTAGCTTCGCGATTCTTCCCTTTTTGATCCCCGGCTGTGCGTGGATTCGGTCAGCCAAGCCACAGCTCGAGTTCGATTCATGGGTTCAGTCAATCAGTGTGGTTCAGCCAAACCAAGCAGTTGATTCAATAGTCAAGCAGCTTCGGTCAGTCCTGGTCAATCCAGCTTGGGTTCAATCAGCACTTGGTTCAGTCAACAGCTCAGCCAAGCCAGCTTCGGGTTCAGCTCTGGTTCAGTCTAGTTCAGTCAGTTCGAGTTCAGTCAACCAACTCTGGTTCAGTCCAGCTTGGGTTCAGCCAGAACTCACAGCTCATTAGTAACGGACGGCTGAGATCGATTCGGCTTCATCCAACGGTCAGATCTCTTCCGATCTGAACCAAACTTCACAGATCCAATCAATGGTCCTGATCTACCTGTCCCCAGCTCGGATTAACCAGATCAGTGGCGGATGGTCCAGATCTTCCTTTTCTTGAACGGATGGTCTAGAACATCTTAGCTCGATCCAACGGTCAGATCACTTCCGATTTGGCTGAAATTTTCAGATCTTGTCTCTGGTCATGATTGATTCTATCTTGGACTCGGATCGACCAGAAGTTGACCGATGGCTCAGATCTAGCCGTTCTCTAGAATGGACGGCTCCTATAATCCGATGCTTGATCCCTTTGATCTGGATCCAATGCTGACTCAAGTCTGACCCGATTTGATCTAGGTCCATGATCAATTGAAGCCTACAAAATGATATTCAAATTTAGTGCCCAAAAATATCCCAAATATACAAAGATTTGAATTAAAAGTCAAAATGAAAGGAATACATGAAACCTAATAACATTACAAACTTAAGCATATAAAATGTGAATCAAACATGGATTTTAGAGCAAAAAAATAATCAACAAAATGATGGTTATCAACTCCCCCACACTTATTCTTGGGCGTCTCGCACAAGTAAATAAAACTAAAAGAAAATAACATATCTCCCAAACATTACATCCCCTATCAATATTTGAGAGATAATAAAAGAAAATTACTTAAGATCATCAAGTCTCAAGAATCCATGTATTTATGGTTCCGAATCTCACATAAGTCAAAAGCATGGTAATTTTATCAACTTGAATAAACTAAGCATGACAAAAACCTCACAAGATGGATATATGCACTGATGTTCACAAAAATAACAGATATGGAAGTGGAGTTCTCTCAAAACATTCATGACATTGCACTACCATATGCTTGCTTATCTTCTACTTCTCCACTACCATAACATAAGTACACAAATCAAGAGGGCTTTTCAATGAATAATAATGAAACCAAGTGCTACAAGAAAATAAGAATGGTAGATAAAAAAAAAAGATCATAGAGAGCATGAAGGAAGATCAAATAGAAGATGAGAGCATTGGGGTAATTAACATGATGTATACAATCAAACAATAGTCCAAAGTAAATAACTCAATCAAACCTCCAACACTCAAAATTATCCTTTCACATTCTCAATGCACTACATATCAACCACTTACAACATCTCTCAAAGTGCATGTAGGGATCAACAACTTCACTCTTGAGATTCTCTAATAAAGATATCAAATGAATACACATCAAGAAAATATTCCTTTTTGTTATCACTAACAAAATTTCGAATGCTTGAGGAATTTTTTTTTTCCACATAGAGAGATTTTTTTTTTCATTCTTTTCTCTCTTTTTTTCATTTTTTTTCTTTATTATTTTTTTCTATCTCTCTTTCTTTTTTTTTTCATAGAGAGATTTTTTTTCTTTTTTCTTTTTTTCAAAGAGAGATTTTTTTTTTCACACAAGCATTCATCCATATACACTTGTCTCCCCCCACACTTAAAACTTGCCCGTCTCGGGCAATGTAGCAAAGCATGATAATCACCTAAAACTCACAATAATAGAGGCTGATAATAGAGAAATAATAATGTAACTCATCATGCAATCACCCCATGCTTTCATCGCCTGCTCAAGGAAAGATCAAGCTAACAAGGATATGACAATGAGAATATAGTAACAATGAGAAAGACGATGAAACAGGAAAGTAATAGGTGAAACGCTCTCTAGTAACAATAGCAAGGAAGAGGGAAAATTAAGAGTTCAACAAGAAAGGTTGCCTCTATCATATTCATGTAAGCTTATGTTAATGTAATTTCAAAAAGAATCAAAGCAAGTTCTAGAGTGTCAAGTATCACAAATGCTATCACACATAAGAGGATTAAGGATAGGCATGGCAATATCCTCACTAGGTGATCAATAAAATGTCATGCTTAATCCAACAAGATAGAGTCTATCACCACAACAAATGACTAAATGCAATTAATATTCCCAAGCATACTAAGGAAACCAAAACTCAATAATCAGACTTAACTATCTTTTATGATTCTCAAAGCATAATAAAGGAACATGTAAGGAGATACAACTAGAAGTCAAACAAGGTTTATTCAAGACCAAACAAAATGCAGAATGAGAAAGCAAAACATGAATGCAAAGTATAAAAGTAAAAAACATGCAATATAAACATAAAGAAAAACAAGAAAAGGAAAGTAAAGGAACAACTCCCCTTCAAGTAGGGTAGAGAGCACGTAGCATCCATTTTGGGAGAACTATACTCATGTGATCAACCTCGTAGTGCACGTATTTCTCCCTTATTAATTTCGCACAAGCATCTTCCGGTGGTCGGAGACGATTAAGGTTCAGAACCCACTTAAGAGGTGAGGTGCTACCAGTCGAAATAAAAACAACTCCTCCCTCTTGATGCTTTTTGGAATTTCTTCCAGGAGGTTGGAGTCTGTTCAGATGGAGCACCCACTCCAGAAGTCTTCGGGACCCTGCAAAACCATGTAATACCTCTCTCAAGCGTGCAGGGTAAGAAAGAAGTGTAATATCATCAATCTCTACATAAAAAAAATCGAGGTACGCATCACATCCATGAAAATCAATTTTTGGCACCTCAATGAAGTTTTCACAATTAATTTCTGCATAAGATATGTCCAGTAATTCATCAGAACAAATAACATCAACACTAGGTACCTCAATGGAATTTTCACAATCAATTTCTAAATGAGATGTAGCAAGACATGCATCGCAACCAATAAAATCAACATTGGATATCTCTATGCAATTTTCATAATTATTTTCCATGAAAGATGTATCAAGAATATCATCACAACAAGCAATCTCAACACTAGGTGTGTCCAAATATTCACCACAATGAACAAAATCAATTATAGGTGCCTCTACAGATTTCTCACAAACAATTTCTACAAAAGATGTGTCAATAAACTCATCAAAAATAATAAACTCAGAGTGAGGTGCCTCTATTGATTTTTCCAAAGAAATAGAAGGAATACTTACCTGATCATGCTGAAGAATACTTGGAGGTTCTACAAGAATAGATGTAGCTGTGGTCCCCTCCTGGTCAAGTTCAGGTTCCATCTCAGGCTCAAGTTCTGGTGGACACTCACATGAAATAGGTGATTCTTGGGTTCTTGCTTCCACCATGCAAGTCCCTACACTTTCATGCTGATCTTCTGAATCTTCTAATGTATCAAGAAATGTTGGTGGTCCCTGGGGCTCAGTGCAATCCCCTACACCTGTGGATTCATCTGCAACACATGCTTCATCGACCATATTAGAAAAGTTAGAATCATCAATAACACTATCCTTACAAAAGAGAAGTTTAGAAGGGTCCTGTAAAGTTTCAGAATTGAAATCAAGGTTGTTACAAGCTCTGCTATCCATCTTCTCCAATGCCTCTAAATCAGTAGGAATGGGTGATTCTTGGGGCTCAGTGCAATCCCCTACACTCTCAATCCTATCCTCTGGATCTTCTGATACATCAACCAATGATGGTGATCCCTGGGGCTCTGTGCAATCCCCTACACCTATAGATAGATTTATTTGACTTGCAATTTATCCACTTCTTCTTTCAATGTCTTGAAGCCTTTGTTGCTCTTGTTGTTGATATAGTAGAACTTGTTGAACCATCTCCTCCAACCTTTGTTGTTGAGCCTCATTCTCATTAGGATTCTCAAAGCCTCCTTGGTCAGTGTGGAACCTTTGTTGGTCTTGAAATGGAACATAAGGCTGCTGAAGTCCAGGAGGAGGCTGTGCATTCTGAAATGGAAACTGTTGGGGCTGCTCAAATGGATGAAATGACTGATTTAACTGCTGAAAACTTGGCTCACGACTTGGTGGAAATTGCTGAAAATTATAATTCTGAAAACTCTGATCATAGGGCTGAAATTGTTGGTTGAAAGATTGGATTGGCTGCTGAAAATTCTGATTCTGGAATGGAAAACATTGCTGTGAAGGTTGAAATCCACTTTGATTTTGATTCTGGAAAGTTTGAAATGGTTGGAACCCCTGCTGAAAATTCTGACTTGGTTGAAAGGGTAGCTGACCTTGCTGAAATTGTGGCTGAAATTGCTGTGGTGGTTGAATGAAATGTTGACTTTGCTGAAAATCTTGATTTGACTGTTGAAATTGTTGGAAAGGCTGACTTGGCTGCCCTTGCTGAAATTGATAACTTGGTTGTGGAAAATTTGATTGAGACTGCTGAAAATATTGGTTCTGCTGTTGAAATTGCTGATACGGCTGCTGGTAAGTAGATGAAAACATTCTGAACTGGCAGTCCTGTCACAAAGCAAACAAAATAGCAGCAACCATCTACAAAAGATAAAGCAATCAAGAATAGAATCAAAAGATATAATTATCAAGCACCACTACATTCCCCGGCAACGGCGCTAAATTTGATAACCGCTTTTGTCGTGTTACGGTTTCAAATACAATTTAAGTACCGAATTCCTCTAAACTAATGTAGCATAGAGTAACTCGAGTCGTCTCCCAACGAATGTAGTTGGTGCATGATAAATCTCAGAATTGTATTTTATTGCTTTTGGGTTTTGGGATATGAAACTGGGTTTTGGATTTAAGAGCTAGGACTACGAAATGAATAACAGAGCAAATATGAAACCTAATTCTAATTAAGGAAGGACAATGCAGATAAAGAAATCTAAATTAACCGGACTACAATTGCAATAAAGAAAGCACAACTTGAAATAAGCATTAAGAAACTAAACACAGAGCAAACTACAACATTGAAGAAATCTAATCTAATCCTAAATTAATTGCATTCAAATAAAATCATGTAACCTAAAGCAATAGGAAAAACAACTCAAAACCAGAGTTAAGCAACTAAGAGATGTCGCAATTGAAAATAAATGTCTAAGAAGCATTTGACCAAACACAAGATAAGCATACTAACATGTCTTCAAATAAGTGCAAATTGAAATGGGAAGATCCATCAAATACAAACATTCAACATGAGGATCCATCCAATACATCAAAACATCAATTAAGAATCATCAACAAACAAAAATTAGATGCAAGGATGGCTAATGATTGAAGTTGTTCAAAGAGGCATTCTATCAAACACCTGGTGAGCATGTATTAAAATAACATGAGTATATTCCATTCTAAAACATAGAAGATAAAACTTGATACAGTCATCAACATTCAAATTCGAAAATCAACAAGGAATACATAACCACCAGAATTAATGAAACTAATCACAGAATTGCTGAAGAATTTGGTTCTGCCGAAGCTGGGAATTGCTGAAGATGAAATCAGCCGGCTGAGGAAAAACTGGCTGCCGGATCTTGCTGTGAAGAAATGAGCTGCTGGGAATTGAGAACTATGAAAACAAATTGCTGAAAACCAATTGCTGGAATCGAAAACTGCTAAGGAAACTGAATTGCTGTGAAGTAAAGCAAATGAAGAATTTGATGCTGGAAATAGAAGAACTGCCGATTTTGAATTGCCAATTCTGATGAAGCTTGCTACGGGATCTATTGAGAAGTAGGAAATGCTGAAAAGAAATGCTATGAAGGAAATAACTGCTATAAAGGAGTTTGATCGAGGCCTGCGGTGGAGATGGATGGCTGCGTTCGGCTAAAGCTCGGAACCCCCAAAGCCTAGCTGTGGTCGTCGGTGATGAAAATGGTAGAAGGACTTCTCTCCGAACCCCGAAAGAGAACTCTTCCTCTCTTCTCTCCGAACCCCGAAAGAGAAGAGATGGAGCTCCGGCCGGCTAAGATTCGGAACCCCCTAGCCCTAGCTTCGTGCAATGGCCGGAGATGGTGGTGGATGAAGAGGAAGGTGGAGTCGCCGGCGTGTGATGGTGTGTGGCTGCTCGATGCCCTAGCTTCGCGATTCTTCCCTTTTTGATCCCCGGCTGCGCGTGGATTCGGTCAGCCAAGCCACAGCTCGAGTTCAATTCCTGGGTTCAGTCAATCAGTGTGGTTCAGCCAAACCAAGCAGTTGATTCAATCAGTCAAGCCAGCTTCGGTTCAGTCCTGGGTTCAATCCAGCTTGGGTTCAATCAGCACTTGGTTCAGTCAAACAGCTCAGCCAAGCCAGCTTCAGTTGGTTCAGCTCTGGTTCAGTCTAGTTCAGTCTAGTTCGAGTTCAGTCAAGCCAACTCTTGGGTTCAGTCCTAGCTTGGGTTCAGCCCAGAACTCACAGCTCATTAGTAACGGACGGCTGAGATCGATTCAGCTTCATCCAACGGTCAGATCTCTTCCGATCTGAACCAAACTTCACAGATTCCAATCAATGGTCCTGATCTACCTGTCCCCAGCTCAGATTAACCAGATCAGTGGCGGATGGTCCAGATCTTCCCTTTTCTTGAACGGATGGTCTAGAACATCTTAAGCTCGATCCAACGGTCAGATCACTTCCGATTTGGCTGAAATTTTCAGATCTTGGTCTCTGGTCATGATTGATTCTATCTTGGACTCGGATCGACCAGAAGTTGACCGATGGCTCAGATCTAGCCGTTCTCTAGAATGGACGGCTCCTATCAATCCGATGCTTGATCCCTTTGATCTGGATCCAATGCTGACTCAAGTCTGACCCGATTTGATCTAGGTCCATGATCAATTGAAGCCTACAAAATGATATTCAAATTTAGTGCCCAAAAATATCCCAAATATACAAAGATTTGAATTAAAAGTCAAAATGAAAGGAATACATGAAACCTAATAACATTACAAACTTAAGCATATAAAATGTGAATCAAACATGGATTTTAGAGCCAAAAAATAATCAACAAAATGATGGTTATCAGTCCACCAACCACATTAACCCTCTTCTCCCATAACCCTCTTCCAACCCTAGCCGCCGACCTTCTTCCCCACAACATCCTCCTCTTCCTTCTCCATCGAGTCTCCTTCCTGTCTTTCCAGCACTTCCGGTGAGTTTCTCGTGCAATTGTCCTGTGAAGCTCTTCCTCAACCAACGACAACATGCCACCGAAGTAATATTTTCAACTAATCTCAATTTTCTTCTCATTTGTAACCTATTAGTAATACATGTGTTATTTTGGATTTACTAATCGTCTGTATTGTTGTGCCGTCACCTTCACCCCTAATCCACCTTGTGTTTCCCTAATCTCTATTAGGAAATCCTCAAAATTTAAGGATGGTGAAGGTACCTCCAAATCTAAATCCCCTTCCAATCTAAACCTTCCCACCAATCCTCTCGACCTCAACCTTCTTCAAGTCAGAGATTTCCTAACGCTTCATTCAAACAAGCCTATCAAAATAGAACCTTTAAGCTACTTCCGTGTCGATCAGTTGACAAATCCTATGTTTATGATTACTGTCCATCTGTGCTACAGATAATTGAATTCTACGACCTTGAGTTACTTGTTTTTCTCAAACAGAACATCAATACTGACCTGGTTTCTGAATTTTATAACAATCTCCAAGGTGATGGAGGTATGGGGTGTACAACTCGAGTGGCCAAGACAAATCTGGATTTTACTTACTCTATTTTTTCTGAGTATCTAGCCTGTCGTCAATCAACAAACTTCTATCCCATTTACCCTACTCTTCCAGATCCTTTACCACCTCCGTTCGAAGGTGTCACTTTGGATTCTATATATGAGTACTTTTTCGGATATCCCAGACCTGATGGGCTTGATGAACTTGTTAGTGAGTTTCCTACTTTCGTTGCTCTTTGTCTCTCTGTTGTTGATTATGTCTTGTTCAAGATCATCACAAATTGCCTCTTACCGATCACTTCTAAACCCCTAGCTGAGATCTGTCCCTACCACTGTTTGATGCAATACGGGATGCATCACCACCTTGATTTTGATATCATGGTGAGCATTTTCTACTCCATTATTTCCTATAGTGAGCCTGGGTGTCGTACTATGTATATGCCTTTTGGTCACATCATCACTAACTGACTCGAGTCAGTTGGTATTGATGTGTCAAAAGAAAGATCTATTCCAATGGTTAGGCAAGACTGTCGACTTGGAAAATGTGTGTTTTCCAAGTCTGGTATCATTGCTGATATTCGAGGGATACGGTGGAAGGACGGCAGGGGACTTGGGGAGTTACCACGGGCACCACTTGTTCAGGTTGTTGTTGGTGCCGCTGGATATGGTGCGCCCGCGGCAGAGGATGATGACGAGGTAGAGCCTGATCTACGATGGCAGATAGCTGAGCTTGAGCAGACCATGGATCGTAGATTTCATATGTTGGAGCTCGGGCAGCAGGCGATGCAGTCTGGCATCTCGATGATAGCTCATGTACAACAGGAGATGTGTGTCGATCAGCAGGGGACATTTGCTGAGCTATGCTCGTGGATGGCAGGTTATCCACCACCGCAGACCTTTCCTGGGTATCTGCCATCGAGCAGCACAACTCCGAGGAGCTTTATGCATCCTACTGACACTTATATACCTGCATTTGATCCGATGCAGTTTGATATCCCACGTGCTCCCGATGATCATGTCTGATGTACCTTTATGTCGGCTTTGACTTATGGATGTTGTTGATATTTTCTTCTGACTATGTGTCTGATGACATTATGCTATGCTTGTTTCGGTTTTTATATCAGTTATCAGCTATATTTTGTTTTTACTCCTTACTCCATTACATAGTGTCATATGATGCATATACGTGTTTTGCAATGATATATTTATGTTATATGCCTTTCATATGTCATTCAAATTTTACTCTTCGTTTCTTTTGGTTTTGGGGAGAGACCCTTGTATTAAGGGGAAGATTTTGAACTTAATAACCAGTTTACACCCTTTTCGGTGTTTGACAAAGGGGGAGAGGATGGTTAGTTAAGGATTTGTTTTCTTTACCTGTTAACGAACTTAACTATTGTAGGGGGAGGATTCTGATTCCCTTGCGATAATAAACTTGAATATTATTTTCACCTAATACCTAAACATAAATCGTGTTGTCAAACAACAAAAAGGGGGAGATTGTTGATGCAGTCTGACCGATTGTTTTTTTTATGTTGGCACTGATTTAAGTTCGGTTGAGTGAGAATTGAGAACAGATAGTTAAGTTCGGATTAAGTGTACTAGTCGGAGAGGGCTCAGTAGCTCGTTCTCCGAACTCAGGTCAGAGAGGGCTCGGTAGCTCGTTCTCCGGGCTTTGGTCAGAGAGGGCTCGGTAGCTCATTCTCTGGACCGAGATGAGTCGGAGAGGGCTCGGTAGCTCATTCTCCGGACTTTGGTCAAAGAGGGTTCGGTAGCACGTTCTCTGGACCGAGATGAGTCGGAGAGGGCACGGTAGCTCATTCTCCGGACTTTGGTCAGAGAAGGCTCGATAGCTTGTTCTCTGGACCGAGATGAGTCGAAGAGGGTTCGGTAGCTCATTCTCCGGACTTTGGTCAGAGAGGGCTCGGTAGCTCGTTCTCTGGACCGAGATAAGTCGGAGAGGGCTCGGTAGCTCATTCACCGAACTTTGGTCAGAGAGGGCTCGATAGCTCGTTCTCCGGACCAGACTGAGTCAGAGAGGGCAAGAGAGCCTATTCGCTAGACTCAGGGTCTAACTTGGTTGAGTCAGGGTCAGAATTGGCCATGAATTAATCGAATGATCAAAGCAAAGTTGGTTGGATCGGTCTGGAATCTGATCCGGGAGTTGGCACAAACACTCTTGATAGTAGATCGGTTGCAAGACCGATCCAGAATGTCTGATCGGTCTGTTGACCGATCCAGAAAGCTTCTGAGGAAACAGAACGTTTTCGGAATGGTCTGGTGACCGATCAGAAAATATTCTGTGTGGTCACAAAAAGAATCTCTGATCAGTCAATGCGACTGATCAAAATAGGCCTGGAACGATCAGGATGGATCCTGATCGGTCAGGAACTTGCCTAATCGGTCGGGTTGACCGATCAGCCACTTCCCTGATTGATCAGTGAGACCGATCAAAGTGTTCTGGATGAAATCCCAGTAAGTTTAGGGAACGGTCTGGTGACCGATCCCCTGGTCTCTGATCGATCAATGAGACCGATCAGAACATCACTGGAACAATCAGGATAGAGTCTGATTGGTCAGGAGGTTGTCTGATCGGTCAAGGTGACTGATCAACACCTCTGAACCTTAATTCAAATTATTGTCAGCGCAGTTTTGATTTCTGATTTGCTTCTAATTTGCTTCGCTAATGAATCTGTAAGTGTGCAGACAACATAGGGCTTTGAAATTCAAATGCAAGGGCAAGAAGAAGGGTAAAGGGTGACTTTCCATGGTGCTATTTTGTTTGATACACATTTGCAGGTTTCAACGACAACTGACCTGAAGCTTCAGCGTGGATGACTTTGCTGAGGCAATCTGTGGTTCGGAGTGACCAAGTGTTTTGATGAATGGGCAAAGGGTTTAAGTTAGGTTTACCCTTGTATTTTTATATGTGTATGTTGAGTGTGCAGGTTGTACAGGTTGAACATATGGACTTGACTGGATAGCCTCGGTACGGTGAAGGGTGGAATGGAGACAAGCTGGACGCTTGTGTGCACCCGAGGGACCTTGGAGAGCAGGGACGATGAGCTGATGGACACGGACTTTGAGGCATGCGTGAAGGATGGCATGGAGGCAAGCTGGAGGCTTGCTTGCATCCGAGGGACGGGAGCAGAAGATGAAGAGGGCGCGAAGGCAATAGTCGAGGCTGCGGATGAGGAATCAGTCAAGTCGTAAGGGTACGAGTGCTGTGTGATTGTACTCGGGGAATCCTAGGGGTCGAGTGCTGGGAGAAGTATACTCGGGAAGGGAAACCCTAGGTGTGTGAGTGGGGCAGTCGACTGATAAAACTCACAAAATGATTTCGGGGCTGGACCAGTCGACTGGTAAAATGATAGTCGACTGGTAACCATGAAAACTAGCCGTTGGGCTAGCAATTAAGGCTAGACCAGTTGACTGGTAAATTGGTAGTCGACTGGTGGCGAGGGTTTCAGTCCGAGTCCTATTTAAAGAGGACTTCGTGGTGGCTGAGATTCTTGACGAATCTTGTCTTGGTTAAAGACAAGATAGTAGTCTTTGTGCTCAGAGGTTTGCTTGGGATTGTGGCGAGGTTTCTCCACCCACAAGGAGCGACGAGAGCTAGCCGGTGGTTATCCGGGGAGTGATCCACCGACGGATTCTTGGATTAGTCACCCGTCCGTGGTGGATACCAAGTAAACCATTCTTGTTAGCGTTGTTTGTTTTCTTTATTATTGTTTCTATTGTGCAACTAACAACGTAGGTGCAAGAAGAATCCGATGAAATGATATTCACCCCCTCTAGCGTATGAAATCGATTCTATCAATTGGTATCAGAGCGAAGGGTCGCTCTTGATCAGATTAACCGCCAAGGGAGCACACACTAGAGGAGAAGAACATGGAAGAAAAATTCGGGGACGACATCTACACTCCGCCGACCTACGACCATGACGATTTCAGGTATTGGAAGTCACGGATGGAGACGTGGTTCGGAATGGAGTGGGACCTTCAGATTGTGCTTGAAGAGCACTTCGAGATTCCAAAGGATAAGCACGGGAAGAAGCTTAGACCTAGATATTGGAATCAAGAACAAAAAAATCAATCTAAGGCGAATAAAAAGGTAATTGACATATTGATTAATACTTTGCTTACTAATGTTTTGAATGGTGTAGGAACATCCAAAAATGCATATGAATTGTGGATCAAAGTAGAAGAATTTCATAAAAACCCTACACGAGGTCAAGTAGTGGAAGAACCCAAGGAAGTGAACTCGATAGCCCAAGAGGAGAAAGAATCAAGTGAAAGATCATCAACCTCCTCAAGAGAAGAAGAGGAAGCATCATTCTCAAGAATTGTGGGGGAGGTGAGACCCTCAACTATACCGGATCTAGAGTAAGCATCCACATCATCCAAGGTTGAAGAAGTCAACCTAGCCTCTACCTCCACCAAAGTAAGAATCAAGGACCATATCACATGCTTTGGGTGCAACCAAAAGGGACACTACAAGGACAAGTGTTCTCTAGGTAAGAAGGAGGTACTCTCTAAACCCGGGTCCATTCAATTTAAATCTAACATGAATTGTAGGAATGGAGAAGCCCAAGAGAAGAAGAAAAGAATTAGATGTTTCACGTGTGGTGAGGTAGGGCACTACCTCACCATGTGTCCAAGGAAGAAAGAGCTCAAGGAAATGGGACACTTGAGGAGTTGGGAGAAAGAAGAAAGGAGGAAGCAAAGCTCACAACAAGGAGGGACTACAAGGGTAAGGGAGGTAATCCCTAATCTTAAATTTAAATGTAATTCAAATTTGAATTCCTCCTTGCATGATAAAAATAGAATTAATCATCCCTCCATGCATACTAGTTTTCATGAAAAATGTTTAATGGTGCATAACTTTGGATTTAGATATAGTGATAGGACTAGGGTTAACAAGGTAGATCAACACCCTAGGAAAGGCATGCATCATGATAACCCCAAGACCTCTAGACCCAAGGATCATGACACTAATCCCAAGAAGGAAAGGAATTGTTGGATCGAGAGAATATGATAGAGGGGGGGGGGGTGAATATCGTAAAACCGTTTCGGATTAGATTGAGAGAAATTATGCAGCAGAAATAAAAAAAACAAACGCGAACACAAGGTTTTTTACTTGGTTCGGAGTCGCGGTCTGCTCCTATTCCAAGTTCCACGGTCCTTGACCGTTTACTGCGGGCAATTCTATAATCGCGCAAGTTATTACAAAAAGTTGTACAGTAATAGTGCAGTAAAAAGTACAATTATGCTCTTTGTTACCGACGCCCAGAGTAGATCGTTCTTTGGTGCGGAGGGTCGTCGCCGGCGCTTGAATTTCAAGATCGGTGGTTTCCGGAGCAGAGCTCTTGTGTCGAAGTGTAACGCCCGTTTTTTTTTGCGGCGTTACGCTAAATATACATGTGCATATGAAACATCTTAATGCAGCGGAATGACTAGTACTTAAATCATATGCACATGTCTGGGTTATCATTCATGGACATGGTGGCATTATGCTTAACATATTACCAGCATACCTAGCATCATGATATTAACATTTCATAACTTATTCATAAGCATTTCAGGTAACATATTATCAGCATGCATAGCATCATGATATCAACTTTCCATGACTTATTCATAAGCATTTCAGGTAGCAAGTAGTTTATCCATAACTTCACGAATAGTAGGTCGTTTCTTAGGCATAACTATCATAAGTGGAGCATAACCCAAATTAAGCATTGTCAGATCACAAAACATGCAATAAGTGAAATGAGAGGGGGTTCTTGGCCATGTCACTACTACACACCCATGTTCTTGCCTCTCCTGCTGCTTCCCTTAGAAATCTCTTGCTTGATCTGCGGTATAAGAAAATAAGACTATAAGCACGGAGGCTTAGTAAGACTCTTTTCCTATTCACAAAATTCATACGTCGTATAAACATAAACATAATGCTTCAATCCTACATATCATAGCATATTTCTTATCATGAACATATACACAATCATGGCATCATCGTTTTAGCATAACATAATAAAATCATGGCATCATAATTTAGCATGAACATAGCTATCATCATGGCATCATAGTCTAGCATGAACATAATTAAAATCACAGCATCATATTTTAGCATGAACATATATAAAATCATGGCATCATAATTTACATGAACAAAAACAAAATCATGGCATTATAATTAACATGAACATCAATATAATCATGGCATTATAATTAACATAAACATAAATATAATCATGGCATCATAATTAACATGAACATAAACGTAATCATGACATCATAATTAACATGAACATAAACATAATCATGGCATTATAATTAACATGAACATAAACATAATCATGACATCATAATTAACATGAACATAAATATAATCATGGCATTATATCTTATCATGAACATACTTTGCATTATCATACTTTGCATAAGCATACTTATCATAAACATAATGCATAACATGGATAGATGCATGCGGCAAATGCATATATCAAAAGGATGCTTAGTTTAAAATCATACTTTTAAATACTTAAACATAATCATAACATCATAGGGCCCTGGCTTGTACCACATTCATACATCATATGCACGCATCCCTAAGTAAATACGAGGTAGCTAATCTCGACCTACTAGGGTAAGGACAGCTTCATCGGTAGTCCCCGAACCGTAGACAGCTTCATCGGTAGTCCAGAACCGTGGACAGCTTCATCGGTAGTCCAGAACCGTGGACAACTTCATCGGTAGTCCAGAACCGTGGACCTTACTTAGGTCCGGTACAAGCCCATTCATAAAATAAAATACTTTCACATGCTTCTTCATTCATAAAACATTCATAGCATAACCATTCATTCATAATGCTTAACATCATCATTATGCCTTGTAGGCATGAATCGTATCTTCATTCATCATTTTCATTCCATTTCATCATGATGCCTTGAAGGCATGAACTTTAACTTCATTCATCATTTTCATCCATAACATGACATGCATACATATTATTCATTAATCATACATATCATTCATAGATCATGGCATACATACATATCATGCCTATCTCATAGCATACCTACATAATTAGCATCTTAATTCATTAATCATACATGGTCATGATACATAGGAAAACATGCCTAAATCCTTTCATACATGATACATTTCCTTAGGTTCATGGCACATGGTCTAAACATTTATGAATCATCATAACAAGTGACCTAACATACAATTCATAACCCATAAGCTAGGGTTTTCAAGGTATAAAATTCTTCCAACATACTTAAGCATATACATACATCATAGTATCCTATAAACATACATTCTTGTGGTCTTAACCCACTCCAAACCCTAGGTTATGGCCTTGGCCGAAACCCTAAGGAACCCTAAGTCCATGGAAAAATTCATATAGATCACAATAACATCCCATACAACATAAAATGCTATAGAAAACATTTGATCCCATAGCTAAAGCTAACCCTAATCCCTTAGCTTTAGATTAACCCTTGGCCGAAACCTAATGTCCCATGAAATTCATAGAAAAATTGTTATAAAAACCGAATCACTATCCATCATGTCATAGGGGAAACAAATTAAACATGTTGAAGGGTTAGATCAAATTCCATCCATAGTTTAGGGGTCGTGGCCGAAACTTGTAGGAGCCATTAAACATGGAAAAATTCACATGAATCACCACTATCATCACTTACATCATAAGGAGACATGAGAACCATCATTAGAGAGTTAAAACTAGTCCTAGCCATGGAAACATGGAGGTGGCCGAAGCCCTAAGTCCTCTTTCATGGCTTTTTCAACTTGGATCTCAAACAAAATGCTTAGATCATAACCATATCAAGAAAAACCATTACACCACAGGTGAGGAAGTCTTACCTTGGTTTACTTTGGTTTTAGACCTTAGATTTGAGAGAAAGATGAAGACCTTGTTGCCTTTTGACCACCTCTAACCTTTATAACCTTGAACAAATCTTGGATCCTGGAAGGAGAAGCTTTCTTGGGAACTTTTCCTAAGGGAAATCCCCCCTTCGGGTTTTGGCTAGGATGAAGGAGGGGGAGGGAGAAGGGTGAACTTGGTGGAAGAAGAGAAGTAACCCCCCATGCCCTCTCTTTATACCACTTTAAGGAGGCAAGTGAAGAATCATGGTGGATGACTTTTCATTTTCCTTAAGCCTTAACCACAATCCACTTCATTCCCTACTAGCACTCCCTTGCTAGGTGAATTGGTTAGTGCATGCATGGTTGTAGACTAGGTCCAAGGTTCAATCCTTGGTGCATGCACTTTATTTTTATTTTCTTTTTATTTCATTTTTCTTTATTTTCGAAAATTCCCTAAAATTCACCCATAATCATGCTAAAATTCTTAATTACAATTCTTTTATATTTATAGTAAATTCTACCTAATTAAAACCCTTTTTTGGAGCCCATATAAGGCCCATTAGTGCTAAATTTCTCAATTTAAATGAGAAAATCATGGATTTCTAGGCTAAGGTTCGTACTAATATCTCTAGGTCCCTCGGAAAATTATCTAGACATGATCAATATTTTAAAGAAAATATTAAGAAAATTTTCTGGGTCGTTACAATCCCCCATACCTCGTGAAAGTTCGTCCTCGAACTTAGAATAATTCCGGGTACTTACGCTTCATCTCGTCCTCGCGTTCCCAGGTAGCTTCCTCGAACCGTTGACTTTGCCATAAAACCTTGACTAAGGGTACTTCTTTACTCCTCAACTTCTTGACTTCCCGATCCAAGATCTGGATCGGTCTGCTTTCATAACTTAGGTCCTCTTGAACTTGTACTGTCTGCGGTTCAATCACTTGATCTACATCTGGAATACACTTCTTAAGCATTGCCACATGGAACACGTTATGAATAGCTGACATCTCCTGAGGCAGCTCTAGCTCATATGCTACCTTGCCAACTCGCTTCAGGATCAGATACGGTCCCACATATCGCGGACTCAGCTTTCCTCTCTTCCCAAATCTTGTCACCCCTTTCATAGGAGCCACTTTGAGGAACACCAAATCTCCGACATTGAATTCCAGTTTGGAGGCATCGCTATATATGTCAAAGCTCTGATTACATTCTGGAAGGGTAAGGATTGGAGCGCTTGTATGCCTCCTTTTTAGTTCTAAGAAGCTCCTCTCACAGTCTTCCGTCCATTCATACTTCTTATCCTTCCGGGTGAGAGCCGTTAAAGGGGCCACAATCCTCGAGTAGTCCTCCACAAATTTTCGATAATAGCCTGCCAGCCCAAGGAAACTTCTGATTTCGCTGGCGTTCTATGGCCTGTTCCAGTTATTCACAACTTCAATCTTTGATTGATCTACCATAACCCCATCTTTGAAAATTATATGGCCCAAAAAGCCTACTTGGTCGAGCCCGAAATCACATTTGGAAAATTTTGCGTACAGTTGCTTTTCCCGAAGAATCTGCAAGACCATCCTCAGGTGCTCGACGTGCTCTTCTTGAGTCCTCGAATAAATAAGGATATCGTCGATGAAGACGATCACAAATTTGTCAAGGAACGGCAAGAATACCCGATTCATAAGGTCCATAAACATAGTAGGAGCATTTGTCACGCCAAAGGGCATAACAACGAACTCAAAGTGCCCACACCTTGTTTGGAAAGCCGTCTTCGTAATATCCTCCTGTTTTACTCTAACTTGATGATAACCAGACCTCAGATCGATTTTCGAGAAAATAGTGGCTCCCTTTAATTGGTCAAACAGGTCATCTATCCTTGGAAGGGGATACCTTTTCTTGATCGTTACGTTGTTCAGCGCTCGATAATCTATACACATTCGCATAGATCCGTCCTTCTTTTTCACAAACAGTACCGAAGCTCCCCACGGGGAATGACTAGGGCGAATAAATCCCTTATCCAGTAGCTCCTGTAGTTGTTCTTGAAGCTCCTTTAGTTCAACCGACGCCATACGATAAGGTGCCTTGGAGATCGGGTTAGTACCAGGAACCAATTCGATCTCGAATTCCACCTCTCTATCAGGAGCTAATCCTGGTAATTCATCTGGGAATACCTCTGAGTAATCACATACAACCCTGACATTCTCCAGCTTCCGGTTCTTCATTTGACTAGCATCAACCACATATGCTAGAAATCCAGTACACCCTTTGTCTAACATCTTCTGAGCTTGGAGAGTTGATAAGCATTTCCTGGTTCTTTTCCTTGGCTCTCCAACGAATTCAAACATAGAACCTGCCTCAGGTCGAAAGACCACCTTTCGCTTACGGCACACAATAGAAGCACCGTACTTACCCAGAAAATCCATTCCCATTATAACATCGTAATCTTGCATGTCTAGTACTATCAGATCGCAGTAGAGTTCTCTTTCTGCGATTCCGACTGACACCGCACGCAACACATGAGTGGATGTCATTATTTCCCCCGAAGGCAGGGTTATTAAGAACTTGCAATCTAACAGTTTCGGAAGCATATCTATCTTCTTGTATATGGCACAGAAATGAACGAGTGCGTTGCCCCGGTATCAAATAATGCAGTAGCGTACTGACCGAAATTAAGTATCTGACCTGTGACCATCGTAGAAGCTTCCGCATCCTCCTCCTTGGTAACCGAGAAAACCCTGGCATTCATCATAGTCGATTGGGCCTCCAGCATCGGGGTACCTTCCAGCTCAGCTTGCATATAGTGTAGTTTCGCTGGGGCACCTTGGTACTGGACGAGTTGTTGGGAAGGTGCCTGGCTCTTGGTAGGACAGTATGCCGCCATATGCCCTTCCACACCACAGATGAAACACCGGTTCGTACCCTTGCGGCATTCCCCGGAGTGGTTTTTCTCGCATGTTACGCATGGGGAAGGCTTGGTCTGTTTATTCGCTGGGCCTCCTTGAGAGTTGTTCCATGGTTTTCGTTTACCACTTTGATCTCCCTTCCAATTAGCGGGGGTGCTCTGGGACTTTTGACCTCTTTCATTCATTGTCTTCCTTTGCTGATTGATATTATTCAGATAGTGCTAAGTGAGTAGGGCTCTACTAAATAGTTCCTCGGCGGTTTGGGGTCTGTTAACTCCGCCAGCCACGTTCAGGGCTATTTCGGGCCGCAACATCTTCAGCATAAGTCGGACCCTCTCTTTCTCCGTGCGGACCAGCTCAGGGCATAGACGAGCCAGTCGATTAAATTTCTTCACGGCTTCATTGACCGAGAGGTTGTCCTGCCGGAATTCCGTGAACTCGTCGTAGTGTTTGTTTGTGACCCGCATGTTGAAGAATTCCTCGAAAAATTCTGATTCGAAATCTGACCACGCCATCTGGTTCACCTGTCTCTTGGCCTTGACCCTTTCCCACCACATTCGGGCATCCCCAGAAAGGCAGAATGATGCACACTTGATTTTCCCATGCTCAGGCCAGTCCAGCAGCTCCAGTGTACTTTCCACCGTCTTGAACCACGCCTGGGCATCCCATGGTTCACCGGCACCCGAGAAATTTTCCGGTTTCAGCCTCAACCACTGGATCAGATAAGCCTCTTGTCGTGCCACAGTGGTCGAGCCTGTCAGAGGAGTTTACGTAACCGTAGGCGCCACGGGTATAGCAGTCTGATTAGCTGGAGGAGTAGTAGAATTTTCTTGTTGGTTCATTAGGGTATTTATGGTTTGCTGCTGTTCCGTGACTTGACGCGGAAGTTGGGTCACTAATTGCACCAGATCAGGAGAGGGAGCAGTCTCATTAAGTCGGTTACTCTGTCTTCTAGACATGCTTTCCTTCATAAAGGACAAGTATGGTTAATATGTGTTATTGTTATCCTTACCCCATATTGAATCCTAAATTATCTGATTCATCTAAAATAAGGTAAGGTATTATTCATATTACATATCCTACAGTACTGTTCATCATAAACATCATTCATACTTGCATATTCTAAACATAAGATATACACAAAAATACTTACTTGGAAGCGGCAGGAAGGAGGCTTGATATGTGAGTAGTGAGATGGCAACCGCTCTGATATCAACCTGTAACACCCGTTTTTTTTTTGCGGAGTTACGCTAAACATACATATGCATATGAAACATCTTAATGCTGCGGAATGACTAGTACTTAAATCATATGCACATGTCTGGGTTATCATTCATGGATATGGTGACATTATGCATAACATATTACCAGCATACCTAGCATCATGATATCAACTTTCCATAACTTATTCATAAGCATTTCAGATAACATATTATCAGCATGCATAGCATCATGATATCAACTTTCCATGACTTATTCATAAGCATTTCAGGTAGCAAGTAGTTTATCCATAACTTCACGAATAGTAGGTCGTTTCTTAGGCATAACTATCATAAGTCGAGCATAACCCAAATTAAGCATTGTCAGATCACAAAACATGCAATAAGTGAAATGAGAGGGGGTTCTTGGCCATGTCACTACTACACACCCATGTTCTTGCCTCTCCTGCTGCTTCCCTTAGAAATCTCTTGCTTGATCTGCGGTATAAGAAAATAAGACTATAAGCACGGAGGCTTAGTAAGACCATTTTCCTACTCACAAAATCCATACGTCGTATAAACATAAACATAATGCTTCAATCCTACATATCATAGCATACTTCTTATCATGAACATATACACAATCATGGCATCATCGTTTTAGCATAACATAATAAAATCATGGTATCATAATTTAGCATGAACATAGCTATCATCATGGCATCATAGTCTAGCATGAACATAATTAAAATCACAGCATCATATTTTAGCATGAACATACATAAAATCATGGCAACATAATTTACATGAACATAAACAAAATCATGGCATTATAATTAACATGAACATAAATATAATCATGACATTATAATTAACATGAACATAAATATAATCATGGCATCATAATTAACATGAACATAAACATAATCATGGCATCATAATTAATATGAACATAAACATAATCATGACATCATAATTAACATGAACATAAATATAATCATGGCATCATAATTAACATGAACATAAACATAATCATGGCATCATAATTAACATGAACATAAACATAATCATGACATCATAATTAACATGAACATAAATATAATCATGGCATTATATCTTATCATGAACATACATTGCATTATCATACTTTGCATAAGCATACTTATCATAAACATAATGCATAACATGGATGGATGCATGCGGCAAATGCATATATCATAAGGATGCTTAGTTTAAAATCATACTTTTAAATACTTAAACATAATCATAACATCATAGGGCCCTGGCTTGTACCACATTCATACATCATATGCGCGCATCCCTAAGTAATTACGAGGTAGCTAATCGCGATTTACTAGGGTAAGGACAGCTTCATCGGTAGTCCCCGAACCGTGGACAGCTTCATCGGTAGTCCAGAACCGTGGACAGCTTCATCGGTAGTCCAGAACCGTGGACCTTACTTAGGTCCGGTACAAGCCCATTCATAAAATAAAATACTTTCACATGCTTCTTAATTCATAAAACATTCATAGCATAACCATTCATTCTTAATGCTTAACATCATCATTATGCCTTGTGGGCATGAATCTTATCTTCATTCATTATTTTCATTCCATTTCATCATGATGCCTTGAAGGCATGAACTTTAACTTCATTCATCATTTTCATCCATAACATGACATGCATACATATTATTCATTAATCATACATATCATTCATAGATCATGGCATACATACATATCATGCATATCTCATAGCATACCTACATAATTAGCATCTTAATTCATTAATCATACATGGTCATGATACATAGGAAAACATGCCAAGATCCTTTCATACATGATACATTTCCTTAGGTTCATGGCACATGGTCTAAACATTTATGAATCATCATAACAAGTGACCTAACATACAATTCATAACCCATAAGCTAGGGTTTTCAAGGTATAAAATTCTTCCAACATACTTAAGCATATACATACATCATAGTATCCTATAAACATACATTCTTGTGGTCTTAACCCACTCCAAACCCTAGGTTATGGCCTTGGCCGAAACCCTAAGGAACCCTAAGTCCATGGAAAAATTCATATAGATCACAATAACATCCCATACAACATAAAATGCTATAGAAAACATTTGATCCCATAGCTAAAGCTAACCCTAATCCCTTAGCTTTAGATTAGCCCTTGGCCGAAACCTATAGTCCCATGAAATTCATAGAAAAATTGTTATAAAAACCCAATCACTATCCATCATGTCATAGGGGAAACAAATTAAACATGTTGAAGGGTTAGATCAAATTCCATCCATATTTTAGGGGTCTTGGCCGAAACTTGTAGGAGCCATTAAACATGGAAAAATTCACATGAATCACCACTATCATCACTTACATCATAAGGAGACATGAGAACCATCATTAGAGAGTTAAAACTAGTCCTAGCCATGGAAACATGGAGGTGGCCGAAACCCTAAGTCCTCTTTTATGGCTTTTTCAACTTGGATCTCAAACAAAATGCTTAGATCATAACCATATCAAGAAAAACCATTAAACCACAGGTGAGGAAGTCTTACCTTGGTTTACTTTGGTTTTAGACCTTAGATTTGAGAGAAAGATGAAGACCTTGTTGCCTTTTGACCACCTCTAACCTTTATAACCTTGAACAAATCTTGGATCTTGGAAGGAGAAGCTTTCTTGGGAACTTTTCCTAAGGGAAATCCCCCCTTGGGGTTTTGGCTAGGATGAAGGAGGGGGAGGGAGAATGGTGAACTTGGTGGAAGAAGAGAAGTAACCCCCCATGCCCTCTCTTTATACCATTTTAAGGAGGCAAGTGAAGAGTCATGGTGGATGACTTTTCATTTTCCTTAAGCCTTAACCACAATCTACTTCATTGCCTACTAGCACTCCCTTATTAGGTGAATTGGTTAGTGCATGCATGGTTGTAGACTAGGTCCAAGGTTCAATCCTTGTTGCATGCACTTTATTTTTATTTTCTTTTTATTTCATTTTTCTTTATTTTCGAAAATTCTCTAAAATTCACCCATAATCATGCTAAAATTCTTAATTACAATTCTTTTATATTTATAGTAAATTCTACCTAATTAAAACCTATTTTTGGAGTCCATATAAGGCCCATTAGTGCTAAATTTCTCAATTTAAATGAGAAAATCATGGATTTCTAGGCTAAGGTTCGTACTAATATCTCTAGGTCCCTCGGAAAATTATCTAGACATGATCAATATTTTAAATAAAATATTAAGAAAATTTTCCGATCATTACACGAAGAGTGTAGAGGCGTTGGAAGAATTGATATCGAAGCCTTAGGGGTCGAGCCCCTTTTATTGTGCATCTGGGGGCGCCCTGGACGTCGAGGGTGCCCTCCACGTGTCTCTGGATCTGCAAACCCTTATCCGGAACTCGGTTAGCCCTTATCTCTCCAGGATCGGGCTCGGAGTTTGACGGGGGCGCCTGGGTTGACTTGGTCTTGCTGGCTTTGCGGATGTCTATGCTTCGATCGCTGGCTAACTTGGGCCCAGGGCGCCTGAGGTGTCCAGGGCACCCGGGACCATGGGGGCGCCCGGGAGCTTGAGGGCGCCTGCCCCAGTGAGCTTCCGAAGCATTACTTGCTCAGCTTGTCTTGCCTTCACCTTGGGGGCGCCCGGGACCTCCGGGGCGCCCTGCCCAGCTATCTGCCCCTCTCCTTTGGGGCGTTCTGAGCTGCAGAAACTCATTCCTTTAGTCCTGCATCCAGGGTTAGTACCACACAAAATAATGCAAGAATATTAGGTTTATACTATTGGATCGAGAGAATACGATAGAGGGGGGTGAATATCGTAAATCGTTTCGGATTATAAAATTAGAGAATGCACAGCGGAAATTAAAACAACAAACGCGAACACAAGATTTTTTACTTGGTTTGGAGTCGCGGTCGGCTGCTACTCCAAGGCCCACGGTCCTTGACCGTTTAATGTAGTAAAAACAAAAATCTATAAGGCGCAAAGTTTTACAGAAAGTCATACAGTATTAATGTAGTAAAAACAAAAATCTAACTCTTCGTTACCGATGCCCGGTGTGGATCGTTCTTCGGTGCGTAGGGTCTGTTAGTGATATGAGAGAAGTGTCCTAAGGCAATCACCTTATGATTGTAATCATTTATTTTAATTAATGAATATTCACTATTTGACTATACATGTTTGTGTATTTGATTGAGATCTTAAACTCATTTACTGAATGTCCGCAATACAATTCACAGCATGAGAGAATTTGTGATGAATTCACAACTAGTGATTATCTCTACATGTGCAATTGTGAAGTATTGAAATTGTCCCTAGTTGATGAATTGATAAATACGGACACTATCAATTCTGTTGAGACTAGCATGAGTTATTCTCTAATCAGCTGATTCTCACTGGCTGGTGACATTGAGATGTCCGGAGATAAACATGAATGCTAGTTAAGGGAACTAGTTCATTGGAGTGACTGGCTGTAAAACTTCATATGGTAGTCTACATATAGATATGTCAGTGAGGTTCTTACTGCAGCTTAAGTGCGATGTTCCTTTGACTTGCGGTGTTCAAGTCATCTTGGTCATGGAGACTTATACTTTGACATCTTAAGCAAGCATCTCCAAGGAGGTGTGGACCCAGGATGATTGGGTATAAGCCGAAGTGCCCAAAGATGTTTGAACAGCCTACAAAGGATTCACCACTCCTTGCGAGGAGATGTATACCCGAGGCCTATCGTTGGATTGTTACGCGAAGCCTCTGGCCAAAGCATGACATGTTCAGAGTATGAATCTCTTAAATACATGAGAGTAATTAGAATCCGTAGGGTGAGAACACGTTACTTGGGCTAGGTGTGACGTAGTCAGCCTAGTGGGGACTGACACACATAGACTATATCCTTAACCAAGTGGGTATAAGATGGTGAAGGGAATGAGGCACGATTCATTATAGCTGCTGAAGGGTTTCAGAATTGTTTCTGAGGTCAACCATTGATCTTTCGATTAATTGGGGATCATGATGTACTACTAGGTGCCACTCATGATCATTCTATAATTAATTGATTAATTATAGACGACCAACATAAATCGAAAGCCTATTTAATCACACGCACTACGAGTAATCCGAGAGATTTAAAACGAGTTGAAAATTGGATTTTCCAATCAAGAGAGATTAAGTTTGGTTGAGCCAAATGATAAGTCGAATCTGAATTTTTCAGAGATGCATCGGAAGCGTAAAATGGCTAAGTCTTTTGAAGACTTAATAGATGAATTAAATAAGTTTAATTCATTGGGGCTTGGCTTGGATGGGCCGGCCAAAGAGGGCCTCCATCCTCTTTGCTTGGCCGGCCACAACAAAGGGAGAGAACCAAGTTTTTAGTTCAATTTATAAAATAAACCAAGTGTGGTTTGTTTTATAAAATTATGGATGATATAAATTTTTATATAATAAACCAAGGTTTGGTTTATTTTTCATGGAAATTAAAATAAACCATGGATTGGTTTATTTTTTATAAAATCAATCATGGATTGATTTACCATGATAAGGAAATCTATTCCATAGGAGAGAAGATTTTTATCATGAATTAAAATATGATTTTAACCATGATATAAAATCAAACTTGGCATGATGGAATAAGTTATTCCATATTTGAGAGGCTTGATGGTTGAGAGACCACTATATAAAGGACCCAAGGCAAGGCTTGGGGGGAATCATAGAGATGAAGGCATAGGCTCTCTCCCTCTCTTTCTCTCCTTCTCTTCTCCCCTTCTTGCCGTGCGCCAACCAGCCCCAAGAAGGAGCACTAGCCGGTCATCCTTTTGTGATTAGTCTTCTGACTTCTCTCTTGGTTTTTCTCGTCGCGTTCTCGGAGAATCTAGTAGTTCTCGAGAACACGAAACCCGTGGCTTTGCGAAGTCATCCCGAAGATACTCGGCATGGACGCGAATAGAGGCGGAGCTTCCAAGGGACGCTTATGGATGGATCTCGTCCTTTCCTTCGAGTTACGCGAGGTAATATGTAAATTAGTTTACGTTTCAGCAAAAATTTTAAATATATGATCATGTTTATACAAGATAAAATTGCATGCTTAGATGTGTGGTTAAATGATTTAGAGAAATTAATTATGCTAAACCTTCCGCTGCACGTAATTAATTTTAAAATTACGAACCCGCATCATAGTCAACATGCACCCGGACCCAACAGTGGTATTAGAGCCAAGGTTTGTGGTCGACATAATCATATAATTGTTTTGCGAAAAACTTTGTCATGATCTCAATTTTGGAAAATTTTCCAATTATGGAAACTTTCCAATTATGGTAAATTTCCGATTTAGAAAGGACAAAGTTTGGAAATCCTCATGAAATTTCGTAAAGTTTTGAAATATCTCTGTTTCTAAAATTTTATGATAATTGTGAAAACATTCCATTTTTGGAAACTTTCCAATTATGAAAATTTATATTTCAGAAATTTTCCAATTTTGGAAAAACGTAAGTTTTCTTTGTACCAGAAACTTACAATTATTCTGAAAACCTTTTATTTTGGGAAACTTTTCATTTATGGAAAGCTCGCAATTTTGGGCACTTTCTTTCAAGAAAATCTAGACAAATTATGGGAATATTAATTGGCATTTCAATTTATAATTAGAAATTAAATTATTTACAAAAATTTTTATTTTGGATTGAGCCTCAGGGAGCCGTCCAATTTAAAGTTAGTTGTTATAATTAAATTTTCTAAATTGAATTTAAATATCAAATGTTTAATTTGGATTGAGCCTCGAGGAGCCATCTAAATTATGTTATTGATATTAATTTTCCTTAAATAAAATATGTGATCAAATCTTGGAAATTTTTGAGGTGATTCTCAAACGATAATTTCCTTATTTGATTTATGAGGTGATGCTCTTACATATTATTGTCTCCATAATTAATTAGAAAAATTGTTTCCTATAGAGTATATTTCCTTAAATAAGATTTTAAAGAAAATAATATGTGGTTGAATTAAGGGAATCTGTCTCTTAATTTAATAAGATTTGATTTAGAGAAATCAAAGTCTTAAACATATTATTTCCGAAATTGATTATGATAATTCAGGAAATTGTTTCCCAAAACAATTCCTTGAATAAAGTATGAAATTAGAATAAGGAAATTCGGTTCCTAATTCAATTAATGAGACTTGATAAATTAAGTCACATACATACTTTATTAACGAAATCGTTAGAACATGACATAATTATATGTCATGAATGTGCATAAAAGAAAAGGATGAGACCCAAAACCCCTTACAAAATATTAAGGCTAACATCTTCCATTAATATGGTTAGAACCGGAGTTTTGTTTCTCGTTTGGGTTGATGGACACATCCATGCCTGGCTTAAACCTCAACATGTTCAAACCATGGAATTAGTTTATGAATAATATAGTTGGAGTCAGAGGTCAATCCTTAGTTTTGGTTGTTGGACACATCCAAGCCTGACTAAACGGTTGAATGAGCTCCAACCATATTAAAACTATTTCTTGATTAATGGGTCAGCCTTAAGCTTGGAGCATCGATTTGTTGTGCCACAGCCAAGGTCGATGTAAAGAGAGGTGCAGTTGGGTGCTATGTATATTGTTGCATACTTGTTAATGAGTTAACAACCCAATGATTTATGCAAACATTCAATTAGTTGATAGCATAATGTGATAGTTACATATGTATAATATGTAATCGGTATAATTACCTACCTTCATAGCTAAGAATTACTTGATGGACTCTAGCCATGGTTGTTCTTATCTATGGTTGGATATCAACCTATTTGGAGATGTTCCTACGATCTCCCGAATTGATAAAAAAGGTTATTCAATTTGAAAAATAAATATGACTTAATTAATGTATATTGATATATTCTTTATCATTCTCATCACATAACCTCAATTTGTATTTCTAGGATAATCACCTGATCATATCTTCTCTGAATTTGCGTTCCATTTTGGACACCAATAAGCTGACTGGGCCAAATTTCTTGGACTGGCTTCGAAACCTGAGGATAGTCCTCAAGGCAGAAAAGCTTGCTTATGTCTTTGAAGAACAACTTCCCAACCATCCTCCTGAAGATGCAACTCCAGACCAGTTAGTGGCCTATCAGAAACATGTGGCCGATTCTGAACTTGTGAGTTGCATCATACTGGCCGCTATGGTACCTGAGCTACAAAAGCAACATGAGCATATGGATGCTCATACCATCGTCTTCCATCTTCATGAGCTGTTTGACGAGCAGGCGAGATCCGAAAGGTTTGAGGTCTCCAGACTCCTCTTCTCCTCTAAGATGCAGAAAGGCACTTCTATTTCACACTTTGTGTTGACGATGTTGGGGTACATTGAGCGACTAGGCACACTCGGATTTGCAATGGATCACGAACTAAGTATTGACTTAATTCTGCATTATTTTCCCAAGAGTTACTCACAGTTTGTGATGAACTATCGGATGAACAAACTGGAGACTACCATTCTTGAGTTGCTTAACCTGCTGAAGACTGTAGAGCCTTCTATAAAGCAGGATCAGAAGACGGTACTGTTTGTTGGTTCCTCAAAGAAAGGCTCTAAGAGGAAGCCCAAAGAACAAAATAAGGGAAGAAAGAAAAAGGTCAAAAGGATTGAAAAGGCACCAAAAGACACTTGCCATCACTGCGGCAAGGAGGGCCACTGGCGAAGAAACTGCAAGGCTTATCTTGAGTCCTTGAAGAAGAAGGCATCCGATGCCCCATCCTCTTCAGGTATCTTCTTTATTGAATGTCACTCTATTTCCTCGGACACCTGGGTACTTGATACTGGGTGTAGCTGTTAGTATTATGTGAGAAGTGTCCTAAGGCAATCGCCTTATGATTGTAATCATTTACTTTAATAAATGAATATTCACCATTTGAGTATACATGTTCATGTATTTGATTGAGATCTTAAACTCATTTACTGAATGTCTGCAATACAATTCACAGCATGAGAGAATTTGTGATGAATTCACAACTAGTGATTATCTCTACATGTGCAATTGTAAAGTATTGAAATTGTCCCTAGTCGATGAATTGATAAATATGGACACTGTCAATTCTGTTGAGACTAGCATGAGTTATTCTCTAATCAGCTGATTCTCACTGGCTGGTGACATTGGGATGTCCGGAGATAAACATGGATGCTAGTTAAGGGAACTAGTTCATTGGAGTGACTAGCTGTAAAACTTCATATGGTAATCTACATATAGATATGTCAATGAAAGTTCTTACTGTAGCTTAAGTGCGATGTTCCTTTGACTTGCGGTGTTTAAGTCATCTTAGTCACGGAGACTTATACTTTGACATCTTAAGCAAGCATCTCTAAGGAGGTGTGGACCCAGGATGGTTGGGTATAAGCCGAAGTGCCCGAAGATGTTTGACTAGCCTACAAAGGATTCACCACTCCTTGCGAGGAGATGTATACCCAAGGCCTATCGTTGGATTGTTACTCGAAGCCTCTGGCCAGAGCATAACATGTTCCGAGTATGAATCTCTAGGAAACATGAGAGAAATTAGAATCCGTTGGACGAGAAAGACATTACTTGGGCTAGGTGTGACGTAGTCAGCCTAGTGGGGACTGACACACATAGACTGTGTCCTGAACCAAGTGGGAATAAGATGGTGAAGGTAATGGGGCACAACTCATTATAGTTGCTGAAGGGTTTCAGAATTATTTCTGAGGTCAACCGTTGATCTTTCGATTAATTGGGGGTCATGATGTACTACCAGGTGTCACTCATGATCGTTCTATAATTGGTTGATTATAGACGGCCAACATAAATCGAAAGCCTATTTAGTCACACGCACTACGAGTAATCCGAGGGATTTAAAATGAGTTGAAAATTGGATTTTCCGATCAAGAGAAATAAGTCGAATCTGAATTTATCAGAGGCGCACCGGAAGCTTAAATTGGCTAAGTCTTTTGAAGGCTTATTGGACGAATTAAATGAGTTTAATTTGTAAGGCGACGGCTTGGATTTGGCCGGCCAAAGAGGGTCCCCACCCTCTTTGGTTTGGCCAGCCACAATAAATAGGGAAACCAAATTGTTTGGTTTAAATTATAAAATAAATCAAGCGTGATTTATTTTATAAAATTATGGATAAAGGAATTTATATAAAGAAATTTACATAAAGAAATTTATGTAAAGAAATTTATATACAGAAATTTATAGAAATTTATTCTTTTTATGGAAACTAAAATGAACCATGGATTGGTTTATTTTATTTTATAAAATCAATTATGAATTGATTTTTCCATGATAAGAAAAATTTATATAATAAATTTCTTGTAAATTTTATTCCATAATAAAAGGAGAGACATGATTGTTTTTATTATAAATTAAGTTATAATAAAAACTAGGCATAACGGAATAATTCATAGAAAATTTATAAGATAAATTTCTTATGAAAAATTTATTCCGTTAAAAGGAGACTTGGCGAAAAGAGACTACTATATAAAGGTGCAAAGGCAAGACTTGGAAATTAATTCAAGAGATCAAGAATTCTTGCCTAGCCTCTCTTCCTCTCCTTCTCTCCCTCTCCCTTTTCTAGGGCCGGCTACCATCTTCCTCTTCTAGGGCCGGCTGCCCTCACCTCCATTACCGTGAGCCACCTCCACCAAGAAGGTGCCGAAGAAGAAGAAGAAGCGGGTCGCGACTCCTTCCTTTCCCGGAATCTTGATTCCGTTACTTGGTGGTTAGTTTCCATCTCTCTCTCTTGACATTCTTGTCGTGCCTTTGGAGAATCTAGTAGTTCTTGTCGGCATGAAACTCGTGGCTTTGCGAAGTCATCCCGAAGAGGACTCGGCGTGGACGTGAATAGAGGCGGAGCTTCCAAGGAACGCTACGGTTGGATCTCGTCCCTTTCTACGAGTTACGCGAGGTGTTAAGTAAATTAGTTTACTTTCTGCAAAATTTTAAATGTATGATCATGTCTGCACAACTTAAGATTGCATGCTAGATACGTGGTTAAAATAATTTAAGAAATTATTTATGCTAAACCTTCCGCTGCACGTAATTAAATTTTAAAATTACGAACCCGTATCCATGTCAACATGCACCCGGTCCCTACAGTGGTATCAGAGCCGGTTAGTGTTCGACATAATCATATAATTGTTTTGCGGAAAACTTTGTCATGATCTCAATTTTGGAAAATTTTCCAATTATGGAAACTTTCCAATTATGATAAATTTTAGATTCAGGAATTTCAAAGTTTGGAAATCCTCATGAAATTTCGCAAACTTTTGAAATATCCTAGTTTCTGAAATTTTATGATAATTGTGAAAACTTCCCATCTTTGGAAACTTTCTAATTTTGGAAATTTCCTATTTTGGAAATTTTCCAATTTTGAAAATATGTAAGTTTTCTTTGTACCAGAAACTTACAATTATTCTCAAAACCTATTATGAAATCTCACAATTTTGGGCACTTTCTTTCAAGAAAGTCTAGACAAATTTATGGATCTTTAATTGACAATTAAATTCGAATTGGTTTTAAATTATTAACAAAATTTTTTATTTTGGATTGAGCCTCAGAGAGCCGTCCAATTTAAAGTTAGTTGTTGTAATTTAATTTCCTATTTTGAATAAAATTGTCATGTTTAATTTGGTTACGCCTCGGGGAGCGGACCAAATTGGATTTACGACAAATTTCTTTTTTTTGGGTATCTGAGCCTCGGGGAGCCACCCTTAGAAAACATTTTGTTGTAATTAATTAATCCATAAATAAAATATGTGCTCAAATCTTGGAAATTTATGATAATTTCTTTATTTGATTTAAGAGGTGATGCTCTTACATATTGTTATCTCCAAAATTAATTAGGAAAATGGTTTCCTATAGAGTTTTCTTAAATAAGATTTTCATGAAAATAATATGTGGTTGAATTACGAGAATCAGTCTCTTAATTTAATAGGATTTGATTTAGAGAAATCAAAGTCTTAAACATATTATTTCCGAAATTGATTATGACAATTTAGGAAATTATTTCCCAAAACAATTCCTTGAATAAAGTATGAAATCGGGATTAGGAAATCCGGTTCCTAATCCAATTAATGAGACTTGATAAATTAAGTCACATACATACTTTATTAAAGAAATCGTTAGTCATGACATAATTATATGTCATGAATGTGCTTTGAAAAGAAAGGATGAGACCCAAAACCCCTTACAAAATATTAAGGCTAACACCTTCCATTAATATGGTTAGAACCGGAGTTTTGTTTCTCGTTTGGGTTGATGACACATCCATGCCTGGCTTGAACCTCAACATGTTCAAACCATGGAATTAGTTTATGAATAATATAGTTGGAGTCAGAGGTCAATCCTTAGTTTTTGTTGTTGGACACATCCAAGCCTGACTAAACGGTTGAATGAGCTCCAACCATATTTAAACTATTTCTTGATTAATAGGTCAACCTTAAGCTTGGAGCATCGATTTGTTGTGCCACAGCCAAGGTCAATGTAAAAAGAGGTGCAGTTGAGTGCTATGTACATTGTTGCATACTTATTAATGAGTTAACAACCCAAACATTCAATTAGTTGATAGCATAATGTGATAGTTACATATGTATAATAAGTAATCGGTATAATTACCTACCTTCATAGCTAAGAATAACTTGATGGACTCTAGCCATGGTTGTTCTTATCTATGGTTGGATATCAACCTATTTGGAGATGTTCCTACGATCTCCCGAATTGATAAAAAAGGTTATTCAATTTGAAAAATAAATATGATTTAATTAATGTATATTGATACATTCTTTATCATTATCATCACATAACCTCAATTTGTATTTCTAGGATAATCACCTGATCATGTCTTCTCTGAATTTACGTTCCATTTTGGACACCAATAAGCTGACTGGGCCAAATTTCTTGGACTGGCTTCGAAACCTGAGGATAGTCCTCAAGGCAGAAAAGCTTGCTTATGTCTTTGAAGAACAACTTCCCAACCATCCTCCTGAAGATGCAACTCCAGACCAGTTAGTGGCCTATCAGAAACATGTGGCCGATTCTGAACTTGCGAGTTGTATCATACTGGCCGCTATGGTACCTGAGCTACAAAAAAAACATGAGCATATGGATGCTTATACCATCATCTTCCATCTTCATGAGTTATTTGAAGAGCAGGCGAGATCCAAAAGGTTCGAAGTCTCCAGACTCCTCTTCACCTCTAGGATGCAGGAAGGCACTTCTACCTCACAGTTTGTGTTAAAGATGTTGGGGGTACATTGAGCGACTGAGCACACTCGGTTTTGCAATGGATCATGAACTAAGTATTGACTTAATTTTGCATTGTTTGCCCAAAAGTTATTCACAATTTGGGATGAACTATCGGATGAATAAGCTGGAGACTACCATTCCTGAGTTGCTCAACCTGCTGAAGACTATAGAGCCTTCTGTAAAGCAGGATCAGACGACGGTACTGTTAGTTGGTTCCTCGAAGAAAGGTTCTAAGAGGAAGGCCAAAGAACAGAATAAAGGAAAGAAGAAAAAGGCCAAAAAGACTGAAAAGACACCAAAAGGCACTTGCCATCATTGTGGCAAGGAGGGTCACTGACAAAGAAACTGCAAGGTTTATCTTGAGTCTTTGAAGAAGAAGGCATCCGATGCCCCATCCTCTTCAGGTATCTTCGTTATTGAATGTCACTCTATTTTCTCAGATACCTGGGTACTTGATACTGGGTGTAGCTCACATATATGTAATGACATACAGGGGCTAAGGAATAGAAGAAGACTAGTCAAGGGAGAAACGAATTTGCGAGTTGGAAATGGAGCAAAGATTGCTGCTGTTGCCATCGGAACATATTTGCTAAAGCTCCCTACTGGAGGTGTCTTAAAATTGGATAATTGTTATTTTGTTCCTTCATTAATAAAGAACATTGTATCTATTTTATGTTTGAATGAAAAGGGTTATCATTTAACTTTTAGTAACAATTGTTGTTACATATCTTTAAATGGTGTTCTTTATGGGACCAGAACTTTGTGCAATGGTATCTACACGTTAGATTTATCCGGTGACGTTTTCAATATCGAAGTCAGCAACAAACGTGCTCGAATAGATAATCGAATAGACTCCTACACATGGCATTGTCGTCTTGGCCATGTAAGTACGAAACGCATGACCGAATTACACCGATGTGGAATTCTGGAATCATTTGAACTTGGTTCATTTGATACATGCGAATCATGCTTAAAAGGCAAGATCACCAAATTACCCTTTTCCGGAAAGGGTAATCCAGTTGGAGAATTGCTTGGTCTAATACATACTGATGTATGTTGACCAATGTCAACTCTTGCACAAGGAGACTATAGCTACTTCATTACCTTTATCGATGATCACTCACGATTCGGGTATGTGTTCTTAATGAAAATCTGAAGTAGAGAAACAACTTGGCAAAAGTATTAAGATACTTCGATCCGATCGGGGTGTTGAATACTTGAGTCAAGAGTTTCAAGATTATCTTAGGGACAATGGGATATTGTCTCAATGGACTCCGCCGTATACACCACAGCATAATGGTGTATCTGAGAGGCGTAACCGAACCTTGATGGACATGGTTAGATCCATGATGAATCATGCAACTCTTCCAAAATCCTTTTGGGGCTATGCACTTATGACAGCTGTTTACTTGCTAAACAGAGTCCCGACCAAGGTAGTCTCTACTACTCCATATGAGACGTAGAATAGTAAGAAACCTCACTTAACTCACCTTAAGATATAGTGTTGTCCTGCTTATGTGAAGCGGATTGTATCAGACAAATTGGATGCTAAGTCTGATAAATGTCTATTTATTGGATACCCTAAGGAAACAAAGGGTTACCAATTCTATCATGCCTTGGAACAAAAGGTGTTTGTTTCAAGGCATGCTGTATTTCTGGAAAAAGAATTTCTTTTACAAGAAAACAGTGGGAGTGGCATTGACCTTGATGAAGTTCAAGAAACTCCAATAGACATTTTAGAGACACCTAGTCTAGACCCACAACCAATAACTCATAATGATGAGCTATCAGTTGAACCTAAAACAACACCACCTCTTCGATGGTCTGATAAGACACGTAATATTTCAGAGAGATACGGATTTCTCATAAGTGAATCGAACGATGTGTTACTCATAAGCGATGACGAACCTATCAGTTATGAAGATGTTCTGAAAAGTTCAGAAAGGGACAAATGACTTGAGGCCATGAAGTCGGAAATGGATTCCATGTACGAAAATCAAGTATGGACTTGGTTAACCCACCTGAAGGGATTAAGCCCATTGGGTGCAAGNCTCACATATATGTAATGACATACAGGGGCTAAGGAATAGAAGAAGACTAGTCAAGGGAGAAACGAATTTGCGAGTTGGAAATGGAGCAAAGATTGCTGCTGTTGCCATCGGAACATATTTGCTAAAGCTCCCTACTGGAGGTGTCTTAAATTGGATAATTGTTATTTTGTTCCTTCATTAATAAAGAACATTGTATCTATTTATGTTTGAATGAAAGGGTTATCATTTAACTTTTAGTAACAATTGTTGTTACATATCTTTAAATGGTGTTCTTTATGGGACAGGAACTTTGTGCAATGGTATCTACACGTTAGATTTATCCGGTGACGTTTTCAATATCGAAGTTAGCAACAAACGTGCTCGAATAGATAATCGAATAGACTCCTACACATGGCATTGTCGTCTTGGCCATTAAGTACGAAACGCATGACCGAATTACACCGATGTGGAATTCTGGAATCATTTGAACTTGGTTCATTTGATACATGCGAATCATGCTTAAAAGGCAAGATCACCAAATTACCCTTTTCCGGAAAGGGTAATCCAGTTGGAGAATTGCTTGGTCTAATACATACTGATGTATGTTGACCAATGTCAACTCTTGCACAAGGAGACTATAGCTACTTCATTACCTTTATCGATGATCACTCACGATTCGGGTATGTGTTCTTAATGAAAATCTGAAGTAGAGAAACAACTTGGCAAAAGTATTAAGATACTTCGATCCGATCGGGGTGTTGAATACTTGAGTCAAGAGTTTCAAGATTATCTTAGGGACAATGGGATATTGTCTCAATGGACTCCGCCGTATACACCACAGCATAATGGTGTATCTGAGAGGCGTAACCGAACCTTGATGGACATGGTTAGATCCATGATGAATCATGCAACTCTTCCAAAATCCTTTTGGGGCTATGCACTTATGACAGCTGTTTACTTGCTAAACAGAGTCCCGACCAAGGTAGTCTCTACTACTCCATATGAGACGTAGAATAGTAAGAAACCTCACTTAACTCACCTTAAGATATAGTGTTGTCCTGCTTATGTGAAGCGGATTGTATCAGACAAATTGGATGCTAAGTCTGATAAATGTCTATTTATTGGATACCCTAAGGAAACAAAGGGTTACCAATTCTATCATCCTTGGAACAAAAGGTGTTTGTTTCAAGGCATGCTGTATTTCTGGAAAAAGAATTTCTTTTACAAGAAAACAGTGGGAGTGGCATTGACCTTGATGAAGTTCAAGAAACTCCAATAGACATTTTAGAGACACCTAGTCTAGACCCACAACCAATAACTCATAATGATGAGCTATCAGTTGAACCTAAAACAACACCACCTCTTCGATGGTCTGATAAGACACGTAATATTTCAGAGAGATACGGATTTCTCATAAGTGAATCGAACGATGTGTTACTCATAAGCGATGACGAACCTATCAGTTATGAAGATGTTCTGAAAAGTTCAGAAAGGGACAAATGACTTGAGGCCATGAAGTCGGAAATGGATTCCATGTACGAAAATCAAGTATGGGACTTGGTTAACCCACCTGAAGGGATTAAGCCCATTGGGTGCAAGTGGGTTTTCAAGAAGAAAACCGACATGGAAGATAATGTTGTTACCAAGGCTAGATTAGTGGCAAAAGGATATCGTCAGAAACAAGGAATTGATTTTGACGAAACCTATTCGCCAGTAGCTATGCTTAAATCCATTCGGATGCTCCTGGCCATAGCAGCTCATTATGATTATGAGATATGGTAAATGGATGTGAAAACATCTTTCCTTAATGGAAACCTGCTTGAGGATGTATACATGATACAACCTGAAGGTTTCACATCGGTTGATAAAACCAAAATATGCAAGGTTTGGCGATCCATATATGGACTGAAGCAAGCATCCAGGAGCTGGAACATCCGTTTTGATGAGACAATCAAAGAGTTTGATTTCTCACAAAATCCAGACGAACCTTGTGTGTACAAGAAGGTTAGTGGGAGTGCAGTCGTATTCCTAGCATTATATGTTGATGACATATTACTTATAGGAAACGATATATCAGTCTTGCTGTCAGTTAAAATTTGGTTGTCTAAAACTTTCTCCATGAAAGACCTGGGAGAAGCAACCTATATCCTTGGGATCAGAATCTATAGAGATAGATCAAAACGGTTGCTTGGTCTTTCGCAGTCTACATATATAGACCGAGTGCTAAAAAGGTTTAGCATGTCGGAATCCATGAAAGGTTACCTTCCCATCAGGCATGGGATCAACCTTTCAAATTCTATGTGTCCGCGCACAGAAGACGAGAGGATTTGCATGAATATGATTCCTTATGCATCCGCGATAGGATCTATCATTTATGCTATGTTATGTACTAGGCCCGATGTATCGTATGCTCTGAGCATCATGAGCAGATACCAGTCTGATCCAGGAATGGATCATTGGGCGGTTGTCAAGACAATCGTTAAGTACTTAAGAAGAACTAAGGATGTGTTCCTAATATATGGAGAAGGAGATATGGTAATACGTGGGTATACAGATGCCAGTTTCCAGACAGATAAGGATGACTCCAAATCTCAGTCTGGATACGTATTTACTTTGAATGGAGGCGCAATAAGTTGGAAGAGTTCCAAGCAAGACACTGTAGCGGATTCTACCACGGAAGCGGAGTATATTGCGGCTTCGGAAGCAGCAAAAGAAGTAGTCTGGATCAAGAAGTTTGTCTCAAAACTTGGTGAGGTTCCAACCATTGATGAAGTAATAACGGTTTATTGCGACAACAATGGAGCTATTGCACAAGCAAAGGAACCAAGGTCTCATCAGCGATCCAAACACGTGCTTCGCTGCTATCATCTGATCAGAGAGATTATAATTAGGAATGATATACAAATTGAGAAAATTCCCACTGAAAGGAATTTAGCGGATCCTTTAACTAAGGCATTGCCTCAGAGCAAGTTTGAGGGTCATGTTAGAGCCTGTGGTATTGGATACCGTAGCGATTGGCATTAGGCTAAGTGGGAATTTGTTAGTATTATAAGAGAAGTGTCCTAAGGCAATCGCCTTATGATTGTAATCATTTACTTTAATAAATGAATATTCACTATTTGAGTATACATGTTCATGTATTTGATTGAGATCTTAAACTCATTTACTGAATGTCTGCAATACAATTCACAGCATGAGAGAATTTGTGATGAATTCACAACTAGTGATTATCTCTACATGTGCAATTGTGAAGTATTGAAATGTCCCTAGTCGATGAATTGATAAATATGGACACTGTCAATTCTGTTGAGACTAGCATGGGTTATTCTCTAATCAGCTGATTCTCACTGGCTGGTGACATTGGGATGTCCGGAGATAAACATGGATGCTAGTTAAGGGAACTAGTTCATTGGAGTGACTAGCTATAAAACTTCATATGGTAATCTACATATAGATATGTCAATGAAAGTTCTTACTACAGCTTAAGTGCGATGTTCCTTTAACTTGCAGTGTTCAAGTCATCTTGGTCACAAAGACTTATACTTTGACATCTTAAGCAAGCATCTCTAAGGAGATGTGGACCCAGGATGGTTGAGTATAAGCCGAAGTGCCCGAAGATGTTTGAACAGCCTACAAAGGATTCACCACTCCTTACGAGGAGATGTATACCCAATGCCTATCGTCGGATTGTTACTCGAAGCCTCTGGCCAAAGCATAACATGTTCCGAGTATGAATCTCTAGGAAACATGAGAGTAATTAGAATCCGTTGGATGAGAAAGACATTACTTGGGCTAGGTGTGACGTAGTCAGCCTAGTGGCGACTGACACACATAGACCGTGTCCTGAACCAAGTGGGTATAAGATGGTGAAGGGAATGGGGCGCAACTCATTATAGCTGCTGAAGGGTTTCAGAATTATTTCTGAGGTCAACCGTTGATCTTTCGATTAATTGGGGGTCATGATGTACTACTAGGTGCCACTCATGATCGTTCTATAATTGGTTGATTATAGACGGCCAACATAAATCGAAAGCCTATTTAGTTACACGCACTACGAGTAATCCGAGGGATTTAACACGAGTTGAAAATTGGATTTTTCAATCATGAGAAATAAGTCGAATATGAATTTATCAGAGGCGCACTGGAAGCTTAAATTGGCTAAGTCTTTTGAAGGCTTATTGGATGAATTAAATGAGTTTAATTCGTAAGGTGACGGCTTGGATTTGGCCGGCCAAAGAGGGTCCCCACCCTCTTTGGTTTGGCCGGCCACAATAAATAGGGAAACCAAATTGTTTGGTTTAAATTATAAAATAAATCAAGCGTGATTTGTTTTATAAAATTATGGATAAAGAAATTTATATAAAGAAATTTATATAAAGAAATTTATAGAAATTTATTCTTTTTATCGAAATTAAAATGAACCATGGATTGGTTTATTTTATTTTATAAAATCAATTATAAATTGATTTTTCCATGATAAGAAAAATTTATATAATAAATATCTTGTAAATTTTATTCCATAATAAAAGGGGAGACATGGTTGTTTTTATTATAAATTAAGTTATAATAAAAACTAGGCATAACGGAATAATTCATAGAAAATTTATAAGATAAATTTCTTATGAAAAATTTATTCCGTTAAAAGGAGACTTGGTGAAAAGAGGCTACTATATAAAGGTGCAAAGGCAAGGCTTGGAAATTAATTCAAGAGATCAAGGATTCTTGTCTAGCCTCTCTTCCTCTCCTTCTCTCCCTGTCCCTTTTCTAGGGCCGGCTACCATCTTCCTCTTCTAGGGCCGGCTGCCCTCACCTCCATTGCCATGAGCCACCTCCACCAAGAAGGTGCCGAAGAAGAAGAAGAAGCGGGTCGCGACTCCTTCCTTTCTCCCGGAATCTTGATTCTGTTACTTGGTGGTTAGTTTCCATCTCTCTCTCTTGACATTCTTGTCATGCCTTTGGAGAATCTAGTAGTTCTTGTCGGCACGAAACTCGTGGCTTTGCGAAGTCATCCCGAAGAGAACTCGGCGTAGACGTGAATAGAGGCGGAGCTTCCAAGGGACGCTACGGTTGGATCTCGTCCCTTTCTACGAGTTACGCGAGGTATTAAGTAAATTAGTTTACTTTCTGCAAAATTTTAAATGTATGATCATGTCTCCACAACTTAAGGTTGCATGCTAGATACATGGTTAAAATAATTTAAGAAATTATTTATGCTAAACCTTCCGCTGCACGTAATTAAATTTTAAAATTACAAACCCGTATCCATGTCAACATGCACCCAGTCCCAACAGTAGCTCACATATATGTAATGACATACAGGGGCTAAGGAATAAAAGAAGACTCGTCAAGGGAGAAGCGAATTTGCGAGTTGAAAATGGAGCAAAGATTGCTGCTGTTGCCATCGGAACATATTTGCTAAAGCTCCCTACTAGACTTGTCTTAGAATTGGATAATTGTTATTTTGTTCCTTCGTTAATAAAGAACATTGTATCTATTTCATGCTTGAATGAAAAGGGTTATCATTTAACTTTTAGTAACAATTACTGTTAAATAACTTTAAATGGTATTCTTTATGGGACCTGAACTTTATACAATGTATCTACACGTTAGAATTATCTGGTGATGTTTTCAATATCAAAGTTAGTAACAAACGTGCTCGAATAGATAGTCAAATAAACTCCTATATGTGGCATTGTCGTCTTGTTCATGTAAGCAAGAAACGCATGACCAAATTACACCGATGTGGAATTCTGGAATCATTTGAACCTGGTTCATTTGATACATGCGAATCATGCTTAAAAGGCAAGATGACCAAATTACCCTTTTCCGAAAAAGGTAAACCAGTGGGAGAATTGCTTGGTCTAATACATACTAATGTATGTGGACCAATGTCAACTCTTGCACAAGGAGGCTATAGCTACTTCATTACCTTTATCGATGATCACTCAAGATTCGGGTATGTGTTCTTAATGAAACACAAATCTGAAGCTTTTGAGAAATTCAAAGAGTTCAGAAGTAAAGTAGAGAAACAGCTTGGCAAAAGTATTAAGATACCTCGATCCGATCGGGGTGGTGAATACTTAAGTCAAGAGTTTCAAGATTATCATAGGGACAATGGGATATTATCTCAATGGACTCCGCCTTATACACCACAGCATAATGGTGTATCTGAGAGGCGTAACCGAACCTTGATGGACATGGTTAGATCTATGATGAATCATGCAACTCTACCAAAATCCTTTTGGGGCTATGCACTTAAGACAGCTGTTTACTTACTAAACAGAGTCCCGACCAAGGTAGTCTCTACTACTCCATATGAGACATGGAATAGTAAGAAACCTCATTTATCTCACCTAAAGATATGGGGTTGTCCTACTTATGTAAAGCGGACTGTATCAGACAAATTGGATGCTAAGTCTGATAAATGTCTATTTATTGGATACCCTAAGGAAACGAAAGGTTACCAATTCTATCATCCCTTGGAACAAAAGGTGTTTGTTTTAAGGCATAATGTATTTCTAAAAAAAGAATTTCTTTTACAAGAAAAGAGTGGGAGTAGCATTGAACTTAAAGAAGTTCAAAAAACTCCAATAGACATTACAGAGACACCTAGTCTAGACCCACAATCAATAACTCATAATGATGAGCTATCAGTTGAACCTAAAACAACACCACTTCTTCATAGGTCTGATAGGACACGTAATATTTCAGAGAGATACGAATTTCTCATAAGTGAATCGAACGACGTGTTACTCAATAACGATTATGAACCTATCAGTTATGAAGATGTTCTGAAAAATTTAGAAAGGGATAAATGGCTTGAAGCCATGAAGTCGGAAATGGATTCCATGTACAAAAATCAAGTATGGGACTTGGTTAACCCACCTGAAGGGATTAAGCCCATAGGGTGCAAGTGGGTTTTCAAGCAGAAAACTGACACGGAAGGTAATGTTGCTACCTTTAAGGCTAGATTAGTGGCAAAAGGACATCGTCAGAAATAATGAATTGATTATGACGAAACCTATTCACCAGTAGCTATGCTTAAATCCATTCGGATGCTCCTGGCCATAGCAGCTCATTATGATTATGAGATATGGCAAATGAATGTGAAAAAAGCTTTCCTTAATGGAAACCTGCTTGAGGATGTATACATGATACAACCTGAAGGTTTCACATCGGTTAATAAAACCAAAGTGTGCAAGCTTCGACGATCCATATATTGACTAAAGCAAGCATCCACGAGCTGGATCATCCGTTTTGATGAGACAATCAAAGAGTTTGATTTCTCACAAAATCCTGACGAACCTTGTGTGTACAAGAAGGTTAGTGGGAGTGTAATCGTATTCCTAGTGTTATATGTCGATGACATATTACTTATAGGAAATGATATATCAGTCTTACAGTCAGTTAAAATTTGGTTGTCCAAAACTTTCTGCATGAATGACCTGGGAAAAGCAACCTATATCCTTGGGATTAGAATCTATAGAGATAGATCAAAATGGTTGCTTGGTCTTTCGCAGTCTACATATATAGACCCAGTGCTAGAAAGGTTTAGCATGTCGGAATTCAAGAAAGGTTACCTTCCCATCAGGCATGGGATCAACCTTTCGAAGTCTATGTGTCCGCGCACAAAAGACGAGAGGATTTGCATGAGTAAGATTCCTTATGCATCCGCGATAGGATCTATCATGTATGCTATGTTATGTACTAGGCCCGATGTATCGTATGCTCTGAGCGTCACAAGCAGATACCAGTCTTATCCAGTACTGGATCATTGGGCGGCTGTCAAGACAATCCTCAAGTACTTAAGAAACACTAAGGATGTCTTCCTAATATATGGAGAAGGTGATATGGTAATACGTGGGTATACAGATGCCAGTTTCCAGACAGATAAGGATGACTCTAAATCTCAGTCCAGATACGTATTTATTTTGAATGGAGGCGCAATAAGTTGGAAGAGTTCCAAGCAAGACACCGTACCGGATTCTACCATGGATGCGGAATATATTGCAGCTTCGGAAGCAGCAAAGGAAGCAGTCTGGATCAAGAAGATTGTCTCAGAACCTGATGTGGTTCCAACCATTGATGAAGCAATACCGGTTTACTGCGACAATAATGGAGCTATTGCACAAGCGAAGGAACCAAGGTCTCATCAGCGATCCAAACACGTGCTTCGCCGCTATCATCTGATCAGAGAGATTATAAGTAGGAATGATATACAAATTGAGAAAATTCCCACTGAAAGGAATTTAGCGGATCCTTTAACTAAGGCCTTGCCTCAAAGCAAGTTTAAGGGTCATGTTAGAGCCTGTGGTATTGGGTACCGTAGCGATTGGCATTAGGCCAAGTGGGAGTTTGTTAGTGATATAAGAGAAGTGTCCTAAGGCAATCGCCTTATGATTGTAATCATTTATTTTAATAAATAAATATTCACTATTTGAGTATACATGTTTGTGTATTTGATTGATATCTTAAACTCATTTACTGAATGTCCGCAATATAATTCACAGCATGAGAGAATTTGTGATGAATTCACAACTAGTGATTATCTCTACATGTACAATTGTGAAGTATTGAGCAATTGTGAAGTATTGAAATTGTCCCTAGTCAATGAATTGATAAATACGGACACTATCAATTCTGTTGAGACTAGCATTGGTTATTCTCTAATCAGCTGATTCTCACTGGCTGGTGACATTGAGATGTCCGGAGATAAACATGAATGCTAGTTAAGGGAACTAGTTCATTGGAGTGACTGGTTGTAAAACTTCATATGGTAGTCTACATATAGATATCTCAGTGAAGTTCTTACTGCAGCTTAAGAGCGATATTCCTTTGACTTGCGGTGTTCAGGTCATCTTGGTCATGGAGACTTATACTTTGACATCTTAAGCAAGTATCTCCAAGGAGGTGTGGACCCAGGATGATTGGGTATAAGCCGAAGTGCCCGAAGATGTTTGAACAGCCTACAAAGGATTCACCACTCCTTGCGAGGAGATGTATACCCAAGGCCTATCGTAGGATTGTTACTCGAAGCCTCTGCCAGAGCATGACATGTTCAGAGTATGAATCTCTTAAATACATGAGAGTAATTAGAATCCGTAGGACGAGAAAACATTACTTGGACTAGGTGTGACGTAGTCAGCCTAGTGGGGACTGACACACATAGACCATGTCCTGAACCAAGTGGGTATAAGATGGTGAAGGGAATGGGGCATGATTCATTATTGCTGCTGAAGGATTTTAGAATTGTTCCTGAGGTCAACCGTTAATCTTTCGATTAATTGGGGATCATGATGTACTACTAGGTGCCACTCATGATCATTCTATAATTATAGACGACCAACATAAATCGAAAACCTATTTAGTCACACGCACTACGAGTAATCCGAGGGATTTAAAACGAGTTGAAAATTGGATTTTTCCAATCAAGAGAGATTAAGTTTGGTTGAGCCAAATGATAAGTTGAATCTAAATTTTTCAGAGACGCATCGGAAGCGTAAAATGGCTAAGTCTTTTGAAAACTTAATAGATGAATTAAATAAGTTTAATTCATTGGGGTTTGGCTTGGATGGGCCGGCCAAAGAGGGCCTCCATCCTCTTTGCTTGGCCGGCCACATCAAAGGGAGAGAACCAAGTTTTTGGTTCAATTTATAAAATAAACCAAGTGTGGTTTGTTTTATAAAATTATGGATGATATACATTTTTATATAATAAACCAAGGTTTGGTTTATGTTTTATGGAAATTAAAATGAACCATGGATTGGTTTATTTTTTATAAAATCAATCATGGATTGATTTACCATGATAAGGAAATTTATTTCATAGTTGAGAAGATTTTTATCATGAATTAAAATATGATTTTAACCATGATATAAAATCAAACTTGGCATGATGGAATAAGTTATTCCATATTTGAGAGGCTTAATGGTTGAGAGGCCACTATATAAAGGACCCAAGGTAAGGCTTGGGGGGAATCATAGAGATGAGGGCATAGGCTCTCTCCCTCTCTTTCTCTCCTTCTCTTCTCCCCTTCTTGCCGTGCGCCAACCAGCCCCAAGAAGGAGCACCAGCCGGCCATCCTTTTGTGGTTAGTCTTCCGACTTCTCTCTTGGTTTTTCTCGTCGCATTCTCGGAGAATCTAATAGTTCTCGAGAACACGAAACTCGTGGCTTTGCGAAGTCATCCTGAAGATACTCGGCGTGGGCGCGAATAGAGGCGGAGCTTCCAAGGGACGCTTATGGTTGGATCTCGTCCCTTCCTTTGAGTTACGCGAGGTAATATGTAAATTAGTTTACGTTTCTGCAAAAATTTTAAATATATGATCATGTCTACACAAGATAAAATTGCATGCTTAGATGTGTGGTTAAATGATCTAGTGAAATTATTTATGCTAAACCTTCTGCTCCACGTAATTAATTTTAAAATTACAAACCCCCATCCATGTCAACATGCACCTGGACCCAACAGGGTCGTCGTCGGCGCTAGAACCTCGAGATCAGAAGTTTCCGGAGTAGAGCGCTTGAGCGAAGAGTATTGAGGCGTTCTAAAATTATGTTCAGAAGCCTTGGGGGTCGAGCCCCTTTTATAGTGCACCTGGGGCGCCCAGGACGCTGGGAGCGCCCTCCACGTGTCTCTCGATCGGCAATCCTTCATCTGGAACTCGGTCAGCCCTTATCCCTCTAGGATCGGGCTCGAGGTTTGACGGGGGCGCCCTGCTTGACTCGGTATTGCTGGCTTCTCGTCTTCAATCCAATCCCTTTGTTGGCTTAGACCCAGGGCGCCCGAGGCATCCGGGGCGCCCGGGAGCACGGGGGCGCCCGGGAGCTTGGGGGCGCTTGGCCCAGTGAGCTTCCGAAGTATTTTCTTGCTCAACTCTTGTTTGACTTTGACCTTGGGCGCCCGGGACCTCCCGGACGCCCGACCCAGCTGCTGCCCCTCTCCTTTGGGGCGTTCTGAGATGCAGAAACTCCTTCCTTCGGTCCTACATCCAGGGTTAGTACGAAACAAAACAAAGAAAGAATGTTAGTGAATTTTACAGCCGTAGCTGTCTTGGTTCTGACTTTGGGTCTCCAAAATGGAACCCTAGGTCGTACCGACGCCTACTGTTCCCTCGACGGGGAACGCGTCCTCACCTACTCCTCTCAGGAGAATTTACCTGTTGCCAATCGGCTCCTCCGGTTGGACTTTTGCCCGGCAGTCCTTCGCCAGGTGCCTAGCAGCCCTTCGCCATGTCTTGGGTACCAAGGAGTCCTTCGCCCGGTGCCTAGCAATCCTTCGCCAGGTCTTCGGTACCATCCAGTCCTTCGCCTGGTGCCTAGCAGTCCTTCGCTAGGTCATCGACTCCTAGCAGCCCTTCGCTAGGTGCCCAGCAGCCCTTCGCTAGGTCTTAGGGTTTCGATGCCTAACAGTCCTTCGCTAGGTGCCTAGCAGTCCTTCGCTAGGACTTCAATCTACACACTCAAGTAACATGTTAAATAAAAAATAACATCTTAACTTTTGAACCCTTTGCCATTATCAAAACCAAGGTTCGACTTGGGTGTTGTCTGCACCAACAATCTCCCCCTTTTTGATTTATGGCAACCCGGTTCAAAAAGTTAAGTTAAAAACAAACAGGTGAAATACCAGTTTAGTTTCCTCCCCTTGGAAGGAATCTCCCCCTAGGTTTTTCAAAGGTTTGTGGGGTTTGAAAAATTTCTAAGTCTAAAGATGGAATTGCTTTTTCAACACTTAGAACATTTTTCAAAAGAAGTTTTAGAAAACATTTTCCAACAAAACATTTTGCCTAGGCACTTGGAAAATTTATACTTTGAAATTTTACACTAGAGAAATTTTGAAGTCAATAACTTAGTAGAAATTTTCTAAACATCTTCTAAAGTTTTTATTACTAAAGGAATTTTTGAGTAAAAATTTTCAATCTCTTTAGTACTTTAGAAACTTTTTACTTATAAACTTTTCTATTTAAGATAAGTACTTAGAAAAAGTTTTGAACATAGCTTAAGTTTAAGTACTTAGAAACACTTTTGAAAATAGCTTGGGTCAAGTACTTAACACCAATTTTGAAAAAAAAACAGTTTTGAAGGCAACTTAGATTAAGTAATTTTTTGAGGAAAGGATAAAGTTTTTGAAATTTTAAATTAAGTACTTAAAGACAGTTTTTAAAAAAAATAGTTTTGAAGGCAACTCAAAACAGTTTTGAAGGCAACTTAGATTAAGTACTTTTTGAATTTTGAAAAAAAAATTTAAACCTTCTCTCCTTTCCAATCTCTCCCCCTTTGCCATATATCAAAAAACAAAGTAATATAGCAAAAATTGCTTAGGAATATAGCAAAAGAATAATGTGATGTCCTGAACCAATTCAAGGTATAAATTTGGACAAAATCAATTTGAATTATCTCGCTCAGGTCCTGTCTAACCCAATTAGCTACTTACTAACTGTTATAAACAGTAGTTTTTGCTAGGGTTAGTCAAGTCAAGTGTGTTGTTCAAGTTAGATTTTCTAAACTTGACACTTAACCTGATTACTGTTTAATTTGTATTTAGTGCCCCAATTACTGCAGATGCACTGACTTAAAGCATCTTCAATTAAGGCAAAGACCTAAGCATCTCAACCCATTCTAGGTTATCAATCAAAAGTACCCTAAGGTGCTTGTGAGATGCTGGCTTCTAGATCTATAGGTGCATGCAGTTTTTAGGATTAGGGCCTAGGCTAAGTCCATTTTCGAAGAAAAAACCCTAGTTTTGAAGGGGGCCGGGTAGTTTTAATAAAAACTAAGTCGAAAAATTGATTTTAAAATTACAATAAAAATTTTGAAAATCAAGTAAAGCAGTTTTTAAAATTATGTTAGAAACTGATTTAAAAGCAGTTAGAACAAAGAAAATTAGAGTAAACCTATTCTCCTAGGCATAATCATAACTGTCTTCTTAGTGAGCTGAACTCAGACTCAGGTAGGGGTTTGGTGAATATATCAGCTAAGTTAGATTTAGAGTCTACATGCTTAAGGACTATCTCACACCTGGCTACGTGATCTCTTACAAAGTGGTGTTTTATTGTGTCGTTTGCTAATTAGTACCCTATTTTGGATGTAGCAAGCTGTACTAATTGCTTCTGCCTAATATTGGTTAGCTAGGTTGAATTCATTGAGCATAGCCCTAGCGGTTTCCTGTAGGGTTCTATTTTTTCTTTCAACTATCCCATTTTGCTGGGGGGTTCTAGGATACAAAAATTCGTATATATATCCATTTACCTTACAAAACTCCTCGAATCATTGATTTTCAAACTCTCCCACATGGTCACTCCTAAGTCTTTTGATTTTGGTATCGTTTTGATTTTCAATTAACTTACAAAAATTATTGAATAGGTTTAGGGTTTCATCTTTGGTCTTTAGAAACCTAACCCAGGTAAACCTAGAGTAATCATCAACTATTACTAAGAAGTATCGGTTTCCGCTTAGTGACTTGGCTCCATGTGAGTCAAATAGATCAAGGTGCTGGAGCTCAAGTGTGGTTTGAGTTAGATCAGACTGAATTAATTTGTGATTAGACCTGGTTTGTTTACCTGAATTACATGATTTACATATTAAGTTTTCATGGTTCTTAATTTTAGGAATACCTTTAATTAGGCCGAGTTGGGTGATTTTTGAAATTATTCTCAAATTAGTGTGACCTAATCTCCTATGCCAGAGGTTTGATTGTTCTAACTGAGTTAACATGTATTTAGGAACTAGTGGTAGGTTTATCGTGTAATCATTATTTTTCCTAGTACCCTTAAGTATGATTTCAGAGTCTTGTAAGTTTCTAATCAGGCAGTTAGAGTTGGTAAAAGTAACTACATAACTAGGATCACACAATTGACTATGCTAAGCAAGTTAAATTTAAAATCTTCAACTAGAAGAACCTTCATAATAACAAAGTCAGATTTTAGTTCAATGTTACCTGACCCAATTACCTTGAGTGTAGCATTGTTGCCAAATGCTACTGAGCCTAGGTTTTTGAACTTGAGTTTGGTGAATTTTAATTTATCCCCAGTCATGTGTCTGGAGCACCCGCTATCCAACATCCATTGGTCCAAATCTTTATGTTCTTACACATAAAGAGTTTTGTTTATTTGGATCCAATTAGAATCAGGAATAGCCTAAATTGATTTTTGCAACCTAGTCCGTCTCACCCAATCTAGAGTTGGCAATCACATTAGCCTTAAGGGTTTTTGTGAGACAGGTTTTGGATAGATAGCATTATTTTGAAAAATCATGATTTATTTTGAAAAAGTTAAATTAATTTTGAAAACAATTGTTTTGAATTTATTTTGAAAAAGTGTGTTTGAATCTACAATTGACTGAAAATTTGTGTTAGATTTGAATTTGACAAAGAATAATTTGAATTTGAATTTCAAAAATTAGCTTCTAGGTCTTGGCGAGACACTAGGCCTTCTTTGGTCGTAGCCTTATTGAATCATCAACCCTTTCCTTGACAAAGTCTTTTAATGAAATTTCATTTTCAAAATTATTTTTTGAAAAATTTTAGCCGAACTAGTTTGGGTCTTGGATCGGTAGCTTCGGCTAGTTTCACCAGTCTAAAGAGATCGAGTATACTTGACCTTATTAGAAGAGGCTTCCCTAACGTACTATCATCTCACCGCCACCCAATACTAGGTTGTTCAAATTTCAGTTAATTGGTTCAGTCCTTAAATTAACCAGTCCTAAATCTAAGCATGGTAAATTACAGAAAATAAATAAACAAGCAATCATGCAATTTAAAACTAAAATAGAAATTTATCTAACTATGAACATTATTTTTAATTTGGCTCCCCCTGGACTAAAGCCACGATAATAGTTCGGCAAGATGTGAATCTTGTCCTTAGGGATCCAATACTAATTTGATCCAGTTTGTTTGTTCAAGCACAGTTTGGGTACCTATGCCTGAATTTTAGGTCTAGACTGATTTAGTACAGCATAGTATGACCTTCGTCTAAACTTGGTTCGATAGCCTAACTCGGATCGATTTAGAACCGACTTCTATTTTCCAAGGATCATGTCAAGACCCTTGGAACCAGAAGTGAATCGTTCTAAGGCTGCTCTAAGGTCCTTGACTTGAGTTTTCAAGGAGGAGTTCTCTTTCTCAAGTTTTTCAACTTGAGTAGAGGTTCCTTCTTGAACCTTCTCAGTTAAGGATCTAGAGACAGCTCCCTCTTTCAGGAGTTTTACTTCCTGTCGGAGAGATTCGACTCGGATTTTAGCTTTCGCCAAGTCTTGAGAAAGATAGGCAATTAATTCAGTTAATTGATTTCTAGAAAACCCACATACAATGATTTCGCCATCCTCTGAAAACGTGAGTTTGCCGTTGTCCGGTTCTAATTTTGATTCGGTCTCAATTTCTTTCAAGGCTGTCAGAGCGAGCAGGTTTGACTGTGGGGCCTCTTCTTCTTCGGAGGAGGATGACTCATCCCACATTGCCTGAAGGGCTTTCTTCTTTCTTGTCTTCTTTGTTTCCTTCAGATTGAGGCATTCCGTCTTGTAGTGACCCTTCTTTTTGCATTCGTAACAGGTCACATTTGGTTTGTTCTTCTCATTTGAAGGTTCAGCTGGTTCTTCCTTTCTTTGGCTGGCTTTCCTTCTGTTGGTCTAGTTTTTTAGTTCTTTGTAGTAGTCCCGAGCTAGCTGAACTAGCTTAGGTTGATCTCCTTCGCTTTCTTCTGCGTCTGAGTCTGAATCAGACTCGGGTGCAGGTTGAGACTTTTTCTTGGTTATCTTTCCAATTTTACCTGCAACAAAAGCAATGTCTTTCTCGGCCAGATTGCAGTTAGTCTGTTCATGTAATTCGAGTTCAGAAAATAATTCATCTAGTTTAATTTTAGATAAATCCCTTGAAACTTTGTACGCATCTACCATAGATGCCCACAAACTATTTCTTGGGAAGGTGTTAAGAGCATACCTGATCAGGTCACGGTTCTCTACCTTTTGACCGATGGTGTGTAGACCATTCATCATCTCCTGAATTCTAGCGTGGAGCTGAGCTGCTGATTCGCTGTCGTTCATCTTGATGGTATACAACATTTTCAGTAGTAGGTCCCTCTGGCAGATCCGGGTGTCGGAGGTCCTTCGTGCAACTCAATTAGCTTACCCCAGAGTTCTTTTGTACTGTTGAATGGACCTACCCGGTTCAGCTCCTCTTTGGTTAGGCAGCATTGAAGTGTTTGAGTTGCTTTGGCGTCGGCTTCAATTTTTCTTTTTAGGGCGGTATCTGATGGACCCAAAAGAGCAGTCATGAATGTGGGTCTCAAATTTAGATATTTATAAGCTGGAAACACTTTTTGCAATCAAAGAATAAAAGCGTAGTAAAGGGGCCACAGGTCGTATTTTTCCTATGGCTAGTTGAGATTGTTTTAATTCGAGCTTGAGTTTATGTGTCGTTGATATTTTTTTGGGTTTCAAATTAAATCTGGGTTTGATTTGCAATTCAGAATTGAAAACTTGATGGAAAGAAAAAGAAAAAAAAACTTAACTCAAGGTACTAAACATGGTAATAGCAATTTATGAACTTAACCAATAGAATGCTTGATCTACCAAGGCAGCTAAACCGAAATCAAAATGGAAAACAAAAATGATATCAAATGCCAATCAAATGCTAAGCCAATACATAGAAGTTGGGCTGGAAATTTTCGGAAGCAAACTAACTTGAAACACTTGCTAGCTACGAAATTTAGTAACCAAACAGTTAAACAAACTCAACCCAACTAGCAACAACTTCCGAAAGCAAACAAATGCAGATAAAATTCAGAAATGCTGAATGCAATACTAATTGATTTCAAACACCAAAACTCCCTAAAAATTTTAACTAACTTGATACTAATCAAAGCCAAAGTTTCTATTGATACAAAGTGCAGAAATTAATCCAATTTGGCACGCGACAAGGAAAACCGATGTGCTGAAAATAATGCTAATGGCAACCCTATAAACTGATGTAGAGCAAATGGAATTGAAACAAACAAATCAATTGCAAAATTTAGCAGCAATTACTGTAGAAACAAATGGATGCTGAGCTAGAATTCTGAGCCCAATTCATGGTACGCAGATATGAATCAGTTCAGAAGTGCAATGCAGAAAAACAAACAGAATTTGAACTCAGAAATTCAGCTACGAAGTGAATTCACAGACAAACAAGCAACTAAGATCGAGTATGATTCAGAAAAGCTAGGTTCATGATGCGAAATTCAGAACTGATTACTGAAACTGGCAGACACAAAGTTGATACGCAGAAAACAAAATTGAAATGCAAGGGAAAAGCTGAACAAAACTGAAACGCAAGCACTGAATAACTAAGTAAGCTAAAATTAAGGGTAATTCAGCCCTAAACAGGTAACCTAGCTATGAGAATGCAGAATTGAAAACATATTGGAATGCAGGAACAATTAAATGAAACTGAATTTAACTGATACAAAACTCAGCAGGTAACTGATATGCAAGCAAAACAAGTTGATATGCAATAAAGAAACAGAAAATAAACTGAAATTAAGAGCAATTGTGCACTAGACAAACTCACTTGCCGATTACCTTGCAAAATGGAACCAAATTAATGCTGGAAAATGTTGGTGCAAGTTGCATCAATAATGTTCCTTATTAAGTGTTTTAATGTTTGACAATTCACTTAAGTCAATGATATATTGAACAGACAAAGGGGAGTAAAAGAGAAGTAACCTTAGCAGAAGAAAAGTCCTAGTTAATCTAGGCATCGGAACCCTAAAGACCTAGCGAAGGGCTGCTAGGCACCTAGCGAAGGGTTGCTAGGTATCGAAACCCTAAGACCTAACGAAGGGCTGTTAGGCACCTAGCGAAGGGCTGCTAGGTATTGTAACCTTAAGACCTAGCGAAGGGCTGCTAGGCACCTAGCGAAGGGCTGCTAGGTATAGAAGACCTAGCGAAGGATTGCTTGGCACCAGGCGAAGGACCGCTTGGTAACAAAGACCTAGCGAAGGGCTGCTAGGCACCTGGCGAAGGACTGCTAGGAAATGAAGACTTGGTCTGAGGGACTAAGCAACATAGCTGAGCGATGACTAAGGACAGGAGTAGAGACGGGTCAGGGTTTGGGCGTCTCGAGATCCGGAGTAATCGGAAGCTAAGTAACAGTCCACCCGAAGGGCTGGGTGGCAACCGTCTCCTGAAAGGAGTAGGTGAAGGGCGAGTTCTCGGGGATAGGAACTCGTGCCGGTTTGACCTAGGGTTTCGTGCAAATCCGAAGTCCGAACCAAGTCCTTAAGGCTAACATTATATGTATCTATACTTTGTGTTTGTGTATCTTGCAGGTATCAAGAACCAGAGGCAAAGCAGGGTAAAAAGCATGATTTACAGGCCTTAAGGGGGCGCCCCCATGCAACCAGGGCGCCCCCAGGTAGTACTAAAGTGGCAGTTTTCGTGAAGCAGGGTGACAGGTGTCAACCGGGGCACCCAGAGTGTCCGGGGCGCCCCGATTAGAAGCTGTTTTGCTGTTTCGAAGCTAGAACACAGGATAAGCCCTCACGGGGGCGCCCGGGTCATCCGGGGCGCCCTGGTAAAAGGTCTTATCACCTGCAATGAAGTAGGCGCAAGGATAAGAGTTGACCGAGTCTTTCGGGGCGCCCCCACCGTCCGGGGCGCCCCCAGGAGGCCTATATAAGGGGTCTCGACCCCCTTGCTTCAGATACAACTTCCAAGTACTGTTCTGATCATTCCGACCAACGACAATGCGCTAGAAACGAGGCTCTATGACCGGGAGGCTCTAGGAGGAGGTGCGCGGCACTTCGGAGGTCCAGATCGGCCGAGCTTCTGACTTTGTCTCGTTGGTTTGCTTTTTAATTACTGTACTTAAATTTCTATATTATTGCTTGTAATATTGCACTGTAAGTCGGGTTTCTCTGCCTCCGGAAAGGAGACCAATAGAGGACAGGCGTTCCCGTGCATAGGCCTTGGATGTACTGACCCTGGGGGGTCGGGAACCAAGTAAAAATCCGCCGTGTCACTGTCTTGTTTTTCGTTCTATTTATTTTCCGCTGCGCTACTAATATTCTAAGTCCAGAATGAAAGTATTACGAGATTTCCACGAAAGATTTTCACGATCGATATTCACCCCCCCCCTCTATTGACGGCACCGGTCCTACAGAAAATTCAGAAATTGAAAACGAACAGCTGATACAAAGACAGAACAGCTATGAATTGTAGAAATTGAAATTGCAGCTAAACAAAAGAATTGCAAAGGAAACTAAGTCTCGATCCTTCCATTGTATCAAAACCTCCTTGTCGTCACATAAGAGCAAGCCAAGAACCCCTTCAGCTCGCAAATCACTAGAAAAAATAGCTCCAATTTCAAATCTGCTCATAAATTTGCACGCAGCTGGAAAATCCAATCCGATCTCTTTGATCTAACAACGAAGGACTGCTATGAAGATTGGGTGATGATTAGAGTGCTCCAGAGACCCTCCAAATAGCTCTGATTGAAGAAAATAGCACAAAATCGTGATCAAATTGATCATATAACAGGAACTGACGAAACCCTCAATCAGCCCCTGTTCCGATGCAAATTCGAGCTAGAATTTCCATTGAAGCCTCTTCCAATGATCCAGATCTTGCTCCAAGGTCGAATTCGAGGTCGCCACGCCTTCAGATGGAGAAATCACCAAAAAAATGAAGAACAAGTGAAGAAAATTCAAACAAGCTGGCGAAGACGTGACGCTGATCCGAAGCAGTGGAGCGGGTAATATAGTTTCAACAGTGAACGGCTGAGATCATTTCACTTCCATCCAACCGCTGATCTTCATCCGATTTGGCTCAAACTTCCAAGATCTTGATCAAGGGTCAGGATCATCCTCGGGGTAGCTCGGATCTGCCAGATTCACAACGGATGTTTCAGATCACCTTGATCTTTGAATAGACGGTCTAGATTGTAGCGACCCGCCTTCTCCTGTCTTAGACGGATCGTTACTTTTCTCTCTACTTCTCGACTTTTGATACATGACTAAAAATGCGGAAATTTTTTTTTTTAAACTTTTAAATTCATCTAACAATCATATTCTAACTTAAGCAATCATGCATATTAACATATCACACTTACTATCTCGAAAGCTCGCAATTGGTACACTTGAAGCTTGCCTCGCCCAACTCAAACTGCAGGTATCAGTCGACTGATACTGTATCAGTCGACTGATAGGCCTGTAATTCGAAACTCAGGTTTCGGCCAGTTACTTCACAGCTCCTCCAAACCTATAATTTCGAGCCATATGGAATCATGACACCATTTCTACACTCTATGACAGTTTTCTAATGAGTTTAGCCAATCAAAACGAATCCATAAACTTGAAATTTGGACTTTTGCGGAAGAAAATAAACTATTCAAGATATATGAACTTTAACACTAAAGTTTGTACCAATCTTGACTTCTATACATTCATAACACCAAATACATGTTCTATGACCTTGCTAAAGCATTATGAAATGTGAATGCAACTTTTTCTAAACATTTATAAGCAATAAAACTTAATTCAAAGAGAATTTGATACTATCTTGGCACATGTGTCTATTTTCCTAACAAAGTATCAATATCTCCATCTACTCACATTTCCACTCATCCAATGCAAGCATAAGAATATATAAGCTAAATGAAATGACATGAAATCTTTACTCTAAGAAATTGAGCATGTAAAACTGTCCAAAACTCAAATGTTCGCTAAACTTTATAAAGCAAGAACTTGAAATTCAAATGATCTATAACATTGTGAATTAATAGCTAAATTGTCTTGCGCCAAAGATCTCTCCATAATCAGCCACCACACATACTCTACTCAGCACCGCCTCATCGTCTTCCTTCAGAATTGCTTGCCTTTACCTTTATCTGCAATAAGAGGAAATGCAACTAGTAAGCAAAAAGCTTAGTAAGTACTATCTAGCTCACAAAAACTCGAAATATGCAAACATGCTTCTAGATCAAACTGAACATCATATGAGATACTAATATGCTTGAAAGAAAAACTAAGGACATGTATAGCTCAAAACATGCATACTCAAGCAATAATAAATCTCATTTTACTTTTCTTGGCTCAACTTGGAAACTTTAGCTATTCTTTAACTTTTTGAAAACTCTTTAAATTTTCGAAACTTTGCTAAAGCATATACTTGAAAATAATAATCACTTGGATCCACTGAAGACGTAAGTACCATCTCATATGCGCGTTCCCTAAAAGGTTGGGGTAGCGAGCCACCAATCCTAATAGAGCAGACCTTGGTCTACCAGGGCCAAGACCTTGGAATTGGACACCTGGATTTCTTTAACGACGCCCTTGGACGCCGGGTACTGGCCTTATAAAATAAAATAGCTTTTCTTTCTTTTCTTCCTTATCTGTAAATGCCTTGGCATTTTCTGGAGCACCTTGCGTGCTAAAATCCCTAAGTCTTGACTTTTGGGGATTTCTTAAGGCCTTGGCCTTTTCTTTTCTTATCTTTATCTTTTCTTTTCTTTTCTCATAGCTTTTCTTGGACCCTAAACTCACATAGGGTATTAATCAACATATATAAGCATATAATGAACTAAGATCACATGCAAAAACTCAAACAAAAAGGAAATATCTCTTTTAAAAACTTTTAAAGGAAATTCTCGCGGAAAAACCGCCTCTTACTGCAGGTGAGCAGTACTTACATTGATATCTTGGACTTACAACCAAGATTAACGTATAGGGCTCGGAAGAAACTTGAGATCTCGGAGAATTCTTCACGTCTACGCGTTCCTCTTGTCGCGGGGATCCCGAATATAGAATTATCTCTTGGAGAAGAGTCTTGGCCGGCCCTCTTGGCCTTGATGTTGGTCGGCGTCGCCCAAGAGAGGAGAGGGAGAGGGGTCGGCGGATGGTGAGGGTTTGGAGAGGAGAGAAAATAAAACTTCTCTCTTTAATTATCTATTTATAGCTATGGGGCGGATCGACCTAACTACCCCTTAAATATAAGTCTCTCCACCCTTTGCTGTGCTTGATACCCCTAGCCCAGCCGGTTGCGCGCTTGTGTGGTCTCGCGGTGGTCGCGGGTTCGATCCACCCGCTGCACTTAATTGGTTTTTTTTTCCATTTTTCCTTTTTTTTTCTTTTTCTTTTTCCAAAAATACTAAACGGACTCGGAAAATTTCATAAAAATACTCTAAAAATTCCTAAAAATATCTAGAACATTTCTAAACCATTTCTAAATAATTCTAAGGACTTTAAGAACTAAAAATAGAAATTTTGGGGCGTTACATAGATCCTCCTGAGCTTGATCTGACGGCCAGATGATCTCTGATTTGGATGAAATTTTCAGATCTTGATCAGATCGCTCGATTAACCTTAATTCCAACTCGGATTGATCAGAAGTTCTCAGATGGTCTAAATCTAACCATTCTTGTATCGGACGGTCCATATTAGTCGACACTTGACCACTTGTTCCAGTCCACTTTTGACTCAACTTTGACCCAACATGACCTAGGTCCATGATCCTTCCAAGCCTACAAAAGTAGATCAACAATTTAGTGACAAAACAATTCAAAAAATATCAAAATTTACAATTAAGTCCAAAATGAATATAAATCCTAAAACCTAGGGTAAATCCACAATTACACAAGTAAAATATGGGTCAAACACAGATTTTAGCATATGAAATGATCAATAAAATGATACTTATCAATTCTCCCACACTTAAGTTTGAGCGTCTCGCGAAAAGTACTAAATATGTATCCCCTAGTTTTTCTCAAACATATATAGAAGCAATTGAAAAGAAATTACCTAGGGTTGTTAATTCTCAAAAATATAAGCTCTATGGATTAGTATCTTGTCCTTAAATCAACAACTTAGCAATTTCAACCTTCATGATTCATTGAGATGAATTTACTCACTAAGCCTTTCAAGGGAAGTTGTTGATGGCTCTCTTCCTAAGTTCTAAGTATATGATGAAAATGGAGCTCACTCATACACACATGCTTTTTGGACTACCATAGGCTTGCTTATTATCTACTCTCTACCATTATTCATGATTAGAATCAACATCTATAGAAATTCATCAAACAAGAGAAAGATGTATGAAATGATAAAAATGAAGTAAAAGCCAAGTAAATAGCAAATTTGAATGAGTGGAATACTTGAATGCTCAAGGATATTTTCAATGAACTTTGCCCTCTTGTCAATCCTCATAATGAAATCAAAAGTGTGATGGAGTAAGGCTTTGGCATTGCCATTCAAAAATTTCATGAAAAGACCTCATCAACTCCTTTGTGCCAATTCCACTCTTGCGTGCCAACCTTGCTTCCTCATTTTTCCTTTTCTGATTTTTTTTTCCTCCTTTTTTTTTAATCCTCTAGCAAGGTCAAACTTGTGGTGGAGCAAGAAATTAATTCGAATGAAAGAAACCAATCAGTTGGTTCACTTGCTTCATGGTGCCAAACTTCCTTTGTGTTCCATACAACAATACTTGATCATTGTGCCAAACTTATTTCAACATTCAGCTTCCCGAAATTAATATCAGAATCATAATCTTCAAGTTCTTTATCCTTGTGATCATCTTATTCCTTGACAGCAGTTGACATCAAATAGAAATGGAAGATTTAAATGCTACACTAAGTGAATTGATACATTACAGTTTTTTTCTTTCTGTTTTCATCCATTTGCCTTGATAGCACTGCACTACTCTACTGATCTCATCCATTAGTTTGAAATCTGCTCCCGAGAGGTTGAATTCAGTGCAAGACCATTCTGCAAGTTCTGTCAAATTTAGCTACACGTTTCTGAATTAGGAAGCAGGAATTCAGCTTGAAGTTGATACCAAACTGCAAGACCAAATTTTTTTTTCAATGCAGATTCAACAATTAATTCTTTAATTGCTTTAGCACCTTGCAGTTCCACTCTTTCAAGATTACTGGTCTATTCAGATATTGAAAAATGTTCTTGCACTTAAATGGCTTGATAACTTTGCTTCCTCACTATTTTTAGTGCCCTGTTTTTGTTTCTTTTTATTTTTATATGTTGCTAACTTCCTCACTACCGTGCATCAATATTTCTTTCACTCTGCTGCTCTCCAGAATATCTGATGGCTGGTGAAGGTGGATCTCTTAATCCATGTCAACAACCCTTGCCATTCGAATAAACTGAAAACAGCCCAGCTCAATTTGAATCCTTACTAGCACAATCCAGACTTGTTCAGCTTCAATTTGAATTACTGATCTATGCAGCTATATTTCATAGTAACTGATTTAGTACAGCTGCAGTCCAAAAGAATTCCAAACAAAACATACTCCACAGATAAACAATTCAATCTATTCCTTTGGTACAGATTTCTGCCATTATGTGCCAATTTTGAAGTTGGCACATAAACATTGCTTCTTCAACCGAATTTAGCTTGGCACACATTGCTTAGATCTTCAATTTATAATCAAGAATCTAGATCTCCAATTGTTTCCATCATTAACCACTTCTTCTAGCTCATTCTTGACACCAAATCAATTCAACTTGGCACATGAAATTGTAGAAAAAAAAATTCCGAAATGAAGTGCATCCTTGATAAAAATTGATTCCAAATCACTAACCACTCCCCCACACTTATTCTTTTGTCCATCTCGGGCAAAATAACATCAAAGAACATCCCCAAACAAACAAGTCCCTACAAAAGCATCGTTGGGAGTAGGAAATAAGGAAAGGAAAATAGAATGACATGATTATTGCCAAAAATTGATATGGAATGGAAAACAAATTGATTAGCCTCTATAGGTGTGATCCAATCATTGAAATATGGTTTTGAAAGAACCTAAGCAAGTTCTAGAGTACAATCACATGTATGTGTCACAAAAATAAGGCTAATCCTCACTAGGTACAAATGATTCATCTCAAATCATCAATTAAGAATCTAAAGCCAAGTAGTACTCAAGCATCCAAAATTTTATCCATGAGCTCAAACCCTAAGTTTGAACAATCAAATTTAATTTGTTTTCAAAATACTCTAAAATGTTATCAAGACAACCTAGAGGGATACATTTATTCACTAAGAATAAAAGTGCTAAAAGAAATAACATGGTATTTACAATGTCTATTTATGCATTCTACTCTACTCACGCGTTTATTAGCAAGAACTCTTTCAAAAGAAAATTATACTCCTAAAGAACATAAAAATGAAACATGCAATGAAAGAAAATGCAAGAATAAACAAACTCCCCTTTATTTCTGGCGGTCGGAGTCTATCAAGAAATAACCTCCATCGTGGTAGTGGAGGAGAATGGGTAGTTGAGAGAGCTCCTTTCATGTGATCTATATCATGGTGCATATCTCCCCCACACTTAGACTTTACAGCAAATTGTTCATGTGGCCGAAGGTGATTTAGGTACAAGAGCCATTTAAGAGGTAGAGTGCTTCGAATTAAAGTAAGATCATCTCTTCCCTCTTTATTCTTTTTAGAAAACCTTCCAGGAGGTTGAAGACTGTCTAGATGGAGTACCCACTCAAGAAATCTCTGGGACCCTGCAAAACCATGTAAAACCTTTCTCATGCATGTAGGGTAAGGTAAAAGTGTAATATCATCAATCTCTACATTAAATGTATCCAAAAATGCATCGCATCTAATAAAATCAATTTTTGATACCTCAGTAAATTTTTCACAAGCAATTTCTACATAAGGTATATCAAGAAATGTTTCACAGCCAATAAAATCAATCTCTGGTACCTCCATAAGTTTTTTACACTCAATTTCAGCATAAGAAATAACAAGAGATTCATCATAATAAACAATTTCAATTTCAGGCTCTTCTAAACATTTCTCACAATCAATTTTGGCATAATCTGTCTCAAGAATATCTAGCAATGAATAAAATCAAGCCTGGGTGCCTCTAAAGAAATTTCATTATTATTTTTGACAAATGATGTGTCAAGACATTCTTCACATGCAATTCTAGACACCTCTCTGAAATTTTCTAAAGGAAAGGGAGAAATACTTACCTGATCGTGCTGAAAAATGTCTGTTGGTTCTACAAGAAATACCTCCATCTCAGGCTCAAATTCTGGTGGACATTCAACTGGAATAGGTGATCCTTGGGTACTTGCTCCCATCATGCAAGTCCCTACACTTTCTGGATTGTCCTCTAAATTTCCTAATGTATCGGTCAATGGTGGTGGTCCCTGAGGCTCTGTGCAATCCCCTACACCTGTAGAATCCTCTCCTGTGCATGCCTCCTCAATAATACCTGCAACAACCTTATTAGAAAAATTAGGACTATCAAGAGCGATATCATCACAAAATAAAAAAAAAAAAAGAGTCCTGTAAAGCTTTCTCTGAAATCAAATCTCCTCCCAGTAGCTCAAATGCAGCATCATCAGCAATTAACTGTGCCTCAAAAGTCTCATTTGGGGTGTCCATGCTCATAATAGAGTGATCTCCTCTAGGGTCCTTCATGGCATTGAAAATACTAAACTGGACTACTGTGTCTCCCACCTCCATCGAAAGTGTGCCAGCATAAACATCAATCTTTGTTCTGGCAGTCTTCAGAAAAGACCTCCCAAGGATGAGTGGGGATCTACGTGCAAGATACTCTCCTTCCATGTCTAGAATTTAGAAGTCTGCAGGGAAAATCAACTCCTTCACTTTAACCAAAACATCTTCAATAACTCCTACCGAGTCGGTATGGCTTCTATCTACTAGCTGAATCACAACTCCAGTGGGTTGTAGAGGGCCAATGCCAAGCATCTGGAAGACCGTCCTGGGCATGACATTAATGGAAGCTCCTAAATCCAGCATGACATCATGTAGCGTGGTGCTCCCTATCTCACAAGATACAGTAAACATGCCAGGGTCTTCACATTTCTAAGGTATGGCATGGATGAGTGATAAAACATTTTTCCCCAGGCTGACTAACTCATTTGCCTTAAGCTTCTTCTTGTGAACACATAGATCTTTCAGAAACTTCGCATATTTAGGAACCTGTTTAATCATGGTCAACAAGGGTACATTAATTTCTACTTTGCTAAAAAGTTTTACCAGCTCATTGTACTCTTTGGTTTTCTCCTCCTCCACTTGTCATTTGGTTTGAGTCTTCCACTGTGGAAAGGGCAAGGGCACCCTAATTTCTTCCCCTTGAACCGAAAATGGAGGGGCTGATTTGTGAGATGCTGCCCCACTCGAAGTGGTTGCTGTAAAATCTGTTTCGGGGCTGATTTCTCCATCATTCTCCACCAAAATCACAGGATTACTTGTTGAGGGAGATGAGGATGGGCTAGGGGTGGAGCCAACTGAATTTGGAGTGATTTCAGGGCTGTTTTGGGCTAGAAATGAAGGTGATGCCCTATTTTTAGAAAATTCATCTCTTGGACCATTTTGAGATGAAGTAACCTTCCCACTCCTCAAATAAATTGCGCTAACGTTTCCCCTTGGATTAGGAACAACTTGAGAAGGTAATTGGCTTGATCCTTGAGCTTTACTTTGATTTATTTCACTAGCCATTTGTCCAATTTGCCTTTCAATGTTTTGTATTGCGGGATTAATCCTTTGTTGTTGCAGAAATTGTTGAAACATCTCCTCTATTCTTTGTTGTTGTGCATTTCCTCCACTAGACCCTTCATAGCACCCTTGATTAGCATATGGTTTTGATTGACCTTGAAACATAGAAGTAGGTTGTTGAAATTGTTGAACTTGCTGAGATCCTTGGAAGTAGGGCTGCTGGGGATGATTATAAGGCTGAAATGATGGAGAAAATTGCTGAAAATTTTGTTGAGAACTTGGTTGACATGGTTGAGTATTGTAATTCTGAAAATTCTGAGGTTGAGGTTGTAATTGTGGTTGTAAAGGCTGAAATTGTGTAGGCTGAAAATTTGGATTTGAAGGCTGAAAACTTGAGTTGTATGGTTGATAACTTTGCTGTGAAAATTGGTTTTGCTGTTGAAAATTCAGATTCCCTTGATAACCTTGCTGAATCACTTGAAAAGGTGGTTGATGTCCTTGATAGGGTTGCTAAAATTGTTGGAAAGGTTGTTGAAATGGCTGAAATTATTGTTGTTGTGGCTGAATCTGCTGGAAATTTTGTGTTGGATCGAGAAAACCGATAGAGGGGGGTGAATATCGGAAATCGTTCTTTTTCGGAAAACTAAGAGTAAGTGCACAGCGGAAATAAAAATAAGAGACACAGCACAAAGACACAGTGGTTTTTACTTGGTTCGGAGCCTGTGTCGACTCCTACTCCAAGGCCCAAGGTCGTTGACCGTTTACTTTGGGCAATTCTAGATTCGCGCAAATAGGTTACACAATTTAATTACAAAATGAGTGCAATAAAATATAATAAATTAAGTACGCTCTTCTTTACCGACGTCCGGAGTAGATCGACTCTTTCGGGGCAGCGGGACGTCGTCGGCTCGAGGTGATGTGTTTCTGGAGCAAGGCACGAGCGTAGAAGAGCTTTGAGGCGTTGAGAGAATTGATGATGGAAGCCTGGGGTCGAGAGCCCTTTATATAGGGCTAGGGGGCGCCCGGGACGTCGGGGGCGCCCCCCACGTGGCCTTTGATCCGCACAGATCTCGGTCAGCGTCTATCCTCTAGATCCGCTTTGACCGAGGTGCCCGCATTGACCGGGTCAAAGATTTATCTTCTTGGCTTCGATGACTTCTTAGTTCGAAGTAAGCGCAAGGGGGTGCCCGCAGCGCAGGGGGCGCCCGGGAGCAGCGGGGGCGCCCCGCCCAGCAGCTTTTCGATCCCTTCTTCTTTTGATGTGTTTTGTATGTACCTTGGGGGCGCCCGGGACACTCTGGGCGCCCTACTCAGCCTTTGCCTCTCTCCTTTGAGGCTTTTTGAGCTGCAGACACACGTTCCTTCGGTCCTGCATCCAGGGTTAGTCTAAAACACAATGCAATAAAATATTTATTTGTTCATACAGCCTTAGCTGTCTTGGTTCTGACTTTGGTCTCCAAAATGGAGTCTTAGGTCGAACCGACGCCTACTGTTCCCTCGACGGGGAACGCGTCCTCACCTACTCCTCTCGGGAGAATTTACCTGATGCCAACCGTTCCTTTGGTTGGACTTTTGCCTGACGGTCCTTTGTCAGGTCTTGTAAACTGGCAATCCTTCGCCAATTGCCTAGCAGTCCTTCGCTAGGGCTTCGTTGCTGGCAGTCCTTCGCCAGTGCCTAGCAGTCCTTCGCTAGGGCTTGATGCTGGTAGTCCTTCGCCAGTTGCCTAGCAATCCTTCGCTAGGGCTTTCTTTCCTAGCATTCCTTTGCCAGTGCCTAGCAGTCCTTCACTAGGGCTTTTCCTGCACACTTGATTAACTTGTTAGAAAACAAGAAAAACTTAACTTTTGACCTATGTTGCCATTATCAAAACACAGGTTTGACTTAGGTGCATTTCTGCACCAACAATCTCCCCCTTTTTGATTTATGGCAACCCTAGTTCAAAAAGTTAAGTTAAGCAAGACATGAAAAGGTTTTAACTTTTGTTCCCTCCCCCTGGAAGGAATCTCCCACTAGATTTTTCAAAAACTCGTGAAAAAAAAAACCTTACTTGTACTTTGAAAACTTAAGTTTTAGATTCTTAGAAGTAACTTAAGTTAAAAATACATAGTAGAGTTTTTAAAGCATAATTAGAGTACTTTAAAAAAATTTTAAAATCTTAAGTTTTAAAGTACTCAAAATGTTAGCTTAAGTACCCGGTAAGATATAACAAGCTTTAGTACTTAGTAGGATTTGAAACACTTTAGTATATCTGGAAAAACTTAAGTATAAAGTATATTCGGAAAACTAAAGTGCATTTGGAAAACTTTAAGTACTTAACAATTTTGACAAACTTAAGCTTTACAGTACTTATAAGAATTTTGACAAGCTTAAGTAAGAAACTTTTGAAGGGCTAGAGTACTTAATAAAATTTTTAAAAAAAATTTAAAGCTAAAGTACTTTAGCAAAATTTGAAAGTTTGGAAACAGATTTTGAAGCTAGAGTACTTAGCAAAATTGACAGTTTGAAAACAAATCTTAACAACATTTTGAAAGCTTTAATAATGAAACTTTTTGAATAAAGGAAAAATTTAGAAAAATTAATTTTCTCTTTCCTATCTCTATCTCTCCCCCTTTGCCATATATCAAAACAGATAAATATAGCATTAAAAATGAATAAGAATTTGCTGTACTGAACCAATTCATAATTAGATTTACACTAGATCAATCAATCAATTAATTACACTAAATCAATCAATTATCTCTATAGGGACCTGTCTAACCCAATTAGCTACTCACTAACTATTATAAACAGTAGTTTTTGCTAGGGTTAGTCAAGTTAAGTGTTTCTGTTCAAGTTAGATTTTCTAAGCTTGACACTTAACTTGATTGCTATGTATATTGTATTTAGTGCCCCAATTACTGCAGATGCACTGACTTAAAGCATCTCAACCCTTTCTAGGTTGTCAATCAAAAGTACCCTAAGGTGTTTGTGAGATGCTGGCTTCTAAGTCTATAGGTGCATGCAGTTCTAGGGTTAGGGCCTAGGCTAAGTCCATTTTCGAAAAAGCCCTAGTTTTTAAAGGGGGTTGTTTTGCAATAAAACTAAGTAAAAAAAAGTGAAAACTGATTTTGAAATCAAGTAAAGCAGTTTTTCAAAATCTATTTTTAGAAAACTGATTTTTGAAATCAAGTAGAGCAAAAAAATTGAGATACTCTATTCTACAAAGCACAATCCTAACTGCAAAGAGAACAAGTACTCATAAACTGGTCAACAGAGAATAAAACAAATAATCAAGGTTCAAATGCAGTCAAACAGTCAATCCAAGTCAACCCTACTGAGTAGGGGCAGTCAAATAGATACAATACTAAGTGAATCTAAGACGAAGGACCGGGATGATCGGAGGAGCCTGGCTGCCAGGATCGAAATAGGGTCATCATCTCATGATGCTCTGCCTCTCTGGCCTCCCTCTCGGCTCGAAGTGCGCTCATGTAACTGTTGTAGTAGCCCAGATTTGTCTCCATTTCTTCAGAGTGATTGGCCTCCACTTCCTCTCGGAGGCTCTGTACGCGGGTCTCTAGCTGAGTCACTCGGTCATAAAGTGTCGGTGGAGCGGGCTCATCTATGTGCGCTCGGGCTGCTGCTGTTAGATCTCCGACGTCGACTTCAACCTCCTCGTCTGAGTCGACTGGTGCTCCGGCCTGCTGTCGTCGCCAACTAAGAACCCCGGTGGTCGACACCTCTAGACCCGCTAAGGAGAAGTTCCTAAATCCGATTTCGTCAAAGTCAGTCATAGTGGTTATTTCACCCAAGGTTACGTCACGACTGTGGTGATGAAGGTGGGACGTGATGATGTGGCAGTATGGTGTGTGTACTCGTCCCTGGGTCGTGACTCTGGACGCATGCAGAATGGTATGAAACATATGGAGTCCAATGTCTATGTCAAGGTGGTGGACCAGGGCATAAAGAAGGAAAGCATGAAAGGGTCTCATAGTCCCTAGGTCTCGGGTAGAGAGTGGTAGGATGCAGCGGACCAGAACTCTATACAAGGTATAGTTCTGGGCCTGAAGTTCAACAGCTAGGAAGCGTCTGTTTGGGGGAGGTATGCCCTAAAGAAATAGGAGTGAATGGTATCTAGGGTAATATCTGAGTAGGGGGGATCAAATGGGGGGTTCCTAGGAGGTTAACAGCAGAATGTGGACTGTGAGGGTCGCAGTCCTAGGAAGCGGTTTAACAGAGTAGGGGTGATGGTTAAAGGAATCCCTTGGACAGTGGTGTGAAACATAAGATTATCTTGTCGAATAATATTATTGTAAAACTCTGCACATAGGGTTTCATTTATGGTATGTGTGCAGAAGACAAGATTATCCAGTTGATAGAAATTGATGATGTTCATGGCGACAGAGCATGATTGGGTAAAAAAGTGCCTATTGAGATAACTCGTTTTAATAGGCTTGTAGACTGTTTGTGCGAACCTATTACATAACTCTAGGTTAGGAAATCTAGGGTCGGGACTAGGTTGGGCACCGGGGTTGGCCGGGTTCGGTCGGCGTCTACGAAGTTAAGGGAGTCAAAGGAAAGAATAAAGATATTGCATGAAATAAATTTAAATGCAATAAAAATAATTAATAATCATACCGGATGACTCGGGGAGGCATAGTTGATGATGAGGACTTGCAAGGTCTTCTTGAAGAGAAATAAGTGAGGAAGAAGGTGGATTTTGGTGTGGGAAGGGAAGGGGAATTCGGGTGCCTTTTATAGGCAAACTCATGGGGGTGCCCGGGAGCTTCCGGGCGCCCTGGTCAGGGTTACTGCTAGGGGCATTGTGAAGGACTAGTTGGCGGCGCCTGGGACAGTCCGGGCGCCCTCAACAGAGAGCTTTTGCAGCTTTTGCTGCGTTGGAGTTGATGGGGGCGCCTGCGTGGTTTTCGGGCGCCCTGGTCAAAAGCACTGGCAGCTTTTTTGACTAGGGAGTAGAGAAAAGTATGGGAGGGGGCGCCCGCGTGGTTCCGGGCGCCCCGAATAGGGTAGGTAGAGTCAAAAAATTTTTTGTCTTGTCTACATTTGACCATGGTTTGAATTGAATTGACGGTTTTGACTGTAGTTTGACTGCGTTAATCATGTTTTGACCTCGTTTACCTTGGTTTGACCATGTTTTGACTGCTTTGACTATGGTTTGACAAATACAAGATTATCTCATCGTATAGGTATTAACAGAATTTTCAATTGAGTCTTAATCCTACTGTCTCACCCAAATCTAGGGTTTTCAATCACGTTAACCTTATAGGTTTTGTGAGACAGGTTTTGATAGTTAAAATTATTTTGAAAGTTTTGATTAATTTTAAACAAAAATTAAATTTTTTAAAACCTTAATTAATTTTGAAATTTTTGAAAAGATGTTAAAATCTACACTTAGCTGAAATTTTGTGTTAGATTCGAATTTGACAAAAATTAATTTGAATTTGAATTTCTAAAATTGGCTTCCAGGTCTTGGCGAGGCACTAGGCCTTCTTTGGCCGAAGCCTTATGGGATCATCCACCCTTTCCTTGACAAAGCCTTTTAAAGAAATTTCATTTTCAAAATTATTCTTTGAAAAATTTCTGGTCTAACTAGTTTGGGTCTTGGATCGGTAGCTTCGGCTAGTTTCACCAGTCTAAAGAGATCAAGTGAACTTGATCTTATTAGAATTGGTTTCCCTGACGTACTATCATCTCACCTCCACCCAATACTATGTTGTCAAATTTCAGCTAAGTTTGTTTAGTCCTTAAGCTACCCTAAATCTAAGCATGGTATAATGCAGAAATTAAATAACCAATCAATCAAGCAATTTTAAATTAATAATAACAAATTTATCTAATAATGAAAATAGTTTTCAGTTTGGCTCCCCCTGGACTAAAGCCACGGTGATGGTTAGGCAAGATGTGAATCTTGTCCCTAGGGATCCAATACTGATTTGATCCAGTCGGTTTGTTCAGGTATAGTTTAGGTACCCATGCCTGAATTTTACCTCTGGACTGATTCAGTACAGCAAGGTATGATCTTTGCCGAGATTTGGTTCTATAGCCCAATCCGGATCGATTTAGAACAGATTTCTGTTTTTCAAGGATCATGTCAAGACCTTTGGAACCAGATGTAAATCGTTCTAGTGCTGATCTAAGATCCTTAACCTGAGTTTTCAGGGAGGAGTTTTCCTTTTCAAGTTTTTCAACTTGAATAGGAGTTCCTTCCTGAACCTTCTCGGTTAAGGGTTTAGAGTCAGCTCCCTCTTTCAGGAGTTTTACTTCCTATCGGAGGGATTCGACTCGGAGTTTGGCTTTAGCCAAGTCTCGAGAAAGAAATGAAATCAACTCACTTAATTGCAATCTATTAAATCCAGTTACCTTTATTTCTCCGTCTTCTGTGAAGGTCAGCTCGCCGTCCTCTTGTTCTGATTCTGACTCGACTTTTTCTGAGGCGGTCAGAGCTAGGAGATTGGACTGAGGCGCCTCTTCTTCTTCTTCTGAGGAAGACTCGTCCCAGGTTGATTGTAGTGCCTTCTTTCTTCTCGTCTTCTTGGACTCTTTCAGATTTGGACACTCTGTTTTGTAGTGGCCCTTTTTCTTGCACTCGTAGCAGGTCACATTAGCCTTGTTCGCGGGTTCAGCTGGTTCATCTTTTCTTCGACCGGTTTTCCTTTTGTTGGTTCGGTTCTTCAGCTCCTTGTAGTAGTTTCGAGCGAGCCGGACCAGCTTAGTTTGTTCTCCTTCTTCGTCTTCTGAATCTGAGTCAGAGTTAGACTCGGGTTCAGGTTCAGGCTTCTTCTTCGTTGTCCTTCCAGTTTTACCTGCAATGAAAGCAATACCTTTCTCGACCATATTTGAGTTAGTTTATTCGTGTAGTTCTAGTTCGGAAAATAATTCATCTAATTTTATTTTAGAAAGATCTCTAGAGACCTTGTATGCATCTACCATAGATGCCCACAAGGTGTTTCTAGGAAAGGCGTTTAGAGCATACCTTATTAGGTCACGGTTTTCAACCTTGTGACCTATTGTGTGAAGACCGTTCATTACCTCCTGGATTCGTGCGTGGAGCTGGGCTGCTGTTTCGTTGTCGGCCATCTTGATAGTGTAGAGTTTATTCAGTAGCAGATCCCTTTTGTTGATCCTGGTGTCCGAAGTCCCTTCGTGCAGCTCGATCAGTTTTGTCCATAGCTCTTTTGCACTGTTGAAGGGGCCCACTCGGTTCAGCTCTTCCTTTGTCAGCCCGCATTGTAGGGTTTACGTTGCTTTTGCGTCGGCTTCTATCTTGCGCTTTAGAGTGTTGTCCCACTCCGAGTAGCTTTGTGGAAGTCCTTCCGCATTTCGGGGGATCTCCAGACCGGACTGGATAATGATCCACATGTCCACCTGAGTTTTCAGGTGGACCTCCATGCGACTTTTCCAGTAGGAAAAGTCTTCTCCACTGAAGAGTGGAGGTCTAGCGGTGCTGAATCCCTCTTGCATAGACATTTGTTCTGTAAAAGGAAACTTACAAACAAAGGTGTTCCAAGACTTGGTCTTGGATTAGCAGTGCGGGATAAAGATAATTAAGAAAAAAAATTAATTAAATTCGAAAAGAAAAAAAAATCTGAAAAAAAAATTTCAAACTGGTGGTTGCACCAAGTTTGAAAACCCCGCTCTGATACCACTTGTTGGATCGAGAAAACCGATAGAGGGGGGGTGAATATCGAAAATCGTTCTTTTTCGGAAAACTAAGAGTAAGTGCACAGCGAAAATAAAAATAAGAGACACAGCACAAAGACACAGTGGTTTTCACTTGGTTTGGAGCCTGTGTCGACTCCTACTCCAAGGCCCACGGTCGTTGACCGTTTACTTTGGGCAATTCTATATTCGCGCAAATAGGTTACACAATTTAATTACAAAATGAGTGCAATAAAATATAATAAATTAAGTATGCTCTTCTTTACCGACGTCCGGAGTAGGTCAACTCTTTCGGGGCAGCGGGACGTCGTCGGCTCGAGGTGAAGCGTTTCTGGAGCAAGGCACGAGCGTAGAAGAGCTTTGAGGCGTTGAGAGAATTGATGATGGAAGCCTGGGGTCGAGGGCCCTTTAGATAGGGCTAGGGGGCGCTCGGGACGTCGGGGGCGCCCCCCACGTGGCCTTTGATCCGCACAGATCTCGGTCAGCGTCTATCCTCTGGATCCGCTTTGACCGGGGCGCCCGAAGCGCTCGGGGCGCCCGCATTGACCGGGTCAAAGATCTATCTTCTTGGCTTCGATGGCTTCTTAGTTCGAAGTAAGCGCATGGGGGCACCCGCAGCGCAGGGGGCGCCCGAGAGCAGCGGGGGCGCCCGGGAGCACGGGGGCGCCCCGCCCAGCAGCTTTTCGAACCCTTCTTCTTTTGATGTGTTTTGTATGTACCTTGGGGGCGCCCGGGACACTCCGGGCGCCCTATTCAGCCTTTGCCTCTCTCCTTTGAGGCTTTATGAGCTGCAGACACACGTTCCTTCGGTCCTGCATCCAGGGTTAGTCCAAAACACAATGCAATAAAATATTTATTTGTTCATACAGCCTTAGCTGTCTTGGTTCTGACTTTGGTCTTCAAAATGGAGTCCTAGGTCGAACCGACGCCTACTGTTCCCTCGACGGGGAACGCGTCCTCACCTACTTCTCTCGGGAGAATTTACCTGATGCCAACCGTTCCTTTGGTTGGGCTTTTGCCTGACGGTCCTTTGTCAGGTCTTGTAAACTGGCAGTCCTTCGCCAGTTGCCTAGCAGTCCTTCGCTAGGGCTTCGTTGCTGGCAGTCCTTCGCTAGTGCCTAGAAGTCCATCGCTAGGGCTTGATGCTGGCAGTCCTTCGCCAGTTGCCTAGCAATCCTTCGCTAGGGCTTTCTTTCCTGGCATTCCTTTGCCAGTGCCTAGCAGTCCTTCGCTAGGGCTTTTCCTGCACACTTGATTAACTTGTTAGAAAACAAGAAAAACTTAACTTTTAACCTATGTTGCCATTATCAAAACACAGGTTTGACTTAGGTGCATTTCTGCACCAACATTTTGTTGGGGCTGCTGAAATGGTTGTTGTTGTGGGCTTTGTTGGTAGAAAGAATTCCCATACCTCAGATTTGGATGATCTCTCCAACCAGGATTATAAGTAGAGGAGTAAGGGTTGTTTCTGGCTTGAAATTGTCCCCTAACCAATGCCGCTAGTGACTCATCTTGTTGGAGGTTGGAACATGAATCTGAATTGTGTTCTTGGCTAGCGCAAATGCCACATACACTCATCATTTGGCTTGATTATAGAGGTACTGGAGGAATTGAATTTTTACTTGCAATATTGAGACTCATTTGCTTAACCATTGATGTGAGCTCTACTAATGCATTCTTAATCTCCTTCTGATCATTAGAAACCACCTGAACTCCACCTACTCCTCTGGTAGTCAATGCTCTACTTCCAAACTGTTGTGAATTCTCAGCCATATTAGAAATAAGCTCCCTAGCTTGATTTGGCATTTTGTTGACTAGGGCTCCTCCAGCTGCGGCATCAATCATAATCCTATCCATCTGTAATAGTCCCTCATAAATGTACTGGATGAGGAGCTTCTCACTAATCTGATGCTGAGGGCAACTGGAACAAAGTTTGTTGAATCTCTCCCAGTAGTCATAGAGTGTCTCCCCCACCACTTGCTGAATGCCACATATACTTTTTGTGATGATTGCTGTTCTGGAGGCTGGGAAATATTTTTCAAGAAATGTCTTCTTCATGGAAATCCAGCTAGACACGTGCCCAGTAGGTAAGTAATAAAACCAGTCCTTAGCTGCTCCAGTCAAAGAGAAGGGAAAAGCCCTCAACTTGATATCTTCTTCTGAAATTCCCTGAGGCTTCATAGTGGAGCATACAATATGAAACTCATGCAGGTGACTATTTGGATCTTCTCCAGATAATCCTTGAAATTTAGGCAATAAGTGGATGAGTCCAGATCTGAGCTCAAAATCACCAGCTTGCTCTGGATAAGCAATGCTGGAGTACTGAAAAGTGTCATCTGGTGCTGCAAGTTCTTTCATGGTCTTCTGGTGGTCTACCATATGATAAACTGAATAAGCTGAAATAGACTGAGTAGGAAGAATATCAAGAGCCTCTGAAACACTGAGCTGGCTCCTCCTAGCTCTAAAAGTCCTCTCAATCTCAGGGTCAAAGTCCTCAAGATTACCACCTGTAGACCTGGTCATAAAATCAAAAACAAATCGCAGTACAAGTATATAGAAAGATGAAAAAAATAATATTAGATCACAAGATATAGCAGTAAGTGTAAAAATGGATCAAGAAAAATATGAAATGAGCGCACAAGCAAAAAATCAAACAACTCAACTAGAATGTTCCCCGGCAACGGCGCCAAAAATTTGATGGACACAAAAGAGCTGTCACGAATGTGGGTCTCAAATTTAGATATTTATAAGCTGGAAACCCTTTTTGCAATCAAAGAATAAAAGCGTAGTAAAGGGGCCACAGGTCGTATTTTTCCAAGGGGTAGTTATGATTGTTTTAATTCGAACTTGAGTTTATGTGTCGTTGATATTTTTTTGGGTTTCAAATTGAATCTGGGTTTGATTTGTAATTCAGAATTGAAAACATGATCGAATGAAAAAGAAAAAAAAAACTTAACTCAAGGTACTAAACATGGTAATTGCAATTTATGTACTTAACCAATAGAAAGCTTGATCTACCAAGGCAGCTAAACCGAAATCAAAATGGAAAACAAAAATGATATCAAATGCTAAGCCAATGCATAGAAGCTAGGCTGGAAATTTTCGGAAGCAAACTAACTTGAAACACTTGCTAGCTACGAAATTTAGTAACCAAACAGTTAAACAAACTCAACCCAACTAGCTACAACTTCCGAAAGCAAACAAATGCAGATAAAATTCAGAAATGCTGAATGCAATACTAATTGATTTCAAACACCAAAACTCCCTAAAAATAGTAACTAACTTGATACCAATCAAAACCAAAGCTTCTATTGATACAAAGTGCAGAAATTAATCCAATTTGGCACGCGACAAGGAAAACCGATGTGCTGAAAATAATGCTAATTGCAACCCTATAAACTGATGTAGAGCAAATGGAATTGAAACAAACAAATCAATTGCAAATTTCAGCAGCAATTACTACAGAAACAAATGGATGCTGAGCAAGAATTCTGAGCCCAATTCATGGTACGTAGATATGAATCAGTTCAGAAGTGCAATGCAGAAAAACAAACAGAATTTGAACTCAGAAATTCAGCTACGAAGTGAATTCACAGACAAACAATCAACTAAGATCGAGTATGATTCGGAAAAGCTAGGTTCATGATGCGAAATTCAGAACTGATTACTGAAACTGGCAGACACAAAGTTGATACGCAAAAAACAAAATTGAAATGCAAGGGAAAAGCTGAACAAAACTGAAACGCAAGCTCTGAATAACTAAGTAAGCTAAAATTAAGTGTAATTCAGCCCTAAATAGGTAACCTAGCTATGAGAATGCAGAATTGAAAGCATATTGGAATACAGGAACAATTAAATGAAACTGAATTTAACTGATACAAAACTCGGCAGGTAACTGATACGCAAGCTAAACAAGTTGATATGTAGCAAAGAAACAGAAAATAAACTGAAATTAAGAGTAATTGTGCACTAGACAAACTCACTAGCCGATTACCTTGCAAAATGGAACCTAATTAATGCTAGAAAATTCAAAAATTGAGAACGAACAGCTGATACAATGACAGAACAACTATGAATTGCAGAAATTGAAATTGCAGCTAAACAAAAGAATTGCAAAGGAAACTAAGTCTCGATCCTTCCATTGTATCAAAACCTCCTTGTCGTCACACATGAGCAAGCCAAGAACCTCTTCAGCTCGCACATCACTGGAAAAAATAGCTCCAATTTCAAATCTGCTCACAAATTTGCACACAGCTGGAAAATCCAATCCGATCTCTTTGATCTGGCAACGAAGGACTGCTATAAAGATTGGGTGATGATCAGAGTGCTCCAGAGACCCTTCAAATAGCTCTGATTGAAGAAAACAGCACAAAGTCATGATCAAATTGATCAGATAATAGGAACTGACAAAACCCTCAATCAGCCCCTGTTCCGATGCAAATCCGAGCTAGAATTTCCATTGAATCCTCTTCCAATGATCCAGATCTTGCTACAAGGTCGAATTCGAGGTGGACACGCTTTCAGATGGAGAAATCACCGAAAAAATGAAGAACAAGTGAAGAAAATTCAATCAAGCTGGCGAAGACGCGACGCTGATCCGAAGCAGAGGAGCGGGTAATATAGTTTCAATAGTGAACGGCTGAGATCATTTCACTTCCATCCAACCGCTGATCTTCATCCGATTTGGCTCAAACTTCCAAGATCGTGATCAAGGGTCAGGATCATCCTCGGGGTAGCTCGGATCTGCCAGATTCACAACGGATGGTTCAGATCACCTTGATCTTTGAATAGACGGTCTAGATCCTCCTGAGCTTGATTTGACGGCCAGATGATCTCTGATTTGGATGAAATTTTCATATCTTGATCTGATCGCTCGATTAACCTTAATCCCAACTCGGATTGATCAGATGTTCTCAGATGGTCTAAATCTAATCGTTCTTGCATCGGATGGTCCATATTAGTCGACACTTGACCACTTGATCCAGTCCACTTTTGACTCAACTTTGACCCAACATGACCTAGGTCCATGATGCTTCCAAGCCTACAAAAGTAGATCAACAATTTAGTGACAAAACAATTCAAAAAATATCAAAATTTGTAATTAAGTCCAAAATGAATGTAAATCCTAAAACCTAGGGTAAATCCACAATTACATAAGTAAAATATGGGTCAAACATAGATTTTAGCAGATGAAATGATCAATAAAATGATACTTTTTAGTATCCCATTCGGTGTAGGATTGTGGCACTCTGACAGCATTTTTAGGGATGTCCAGACCAGACTGGATTATTATCCACATGTCCATCTGAGTTTTCAGGTGGACTTCCATCCGACTTTTCCAGTAGGAGAAGTCCTCCCCACTGAAAAGCGGTGGTCTGGCGGTACTGAACCCTTCTTGCATGGCCATTTATGAGTTATTTCTTAAAAGTGAACGAAAAGAAAAAAAAATGTCCCAAGACTTGGTCTTCCATTTGTAGTGCGAAAAAAAAATAAAACAATTTTATTGAGTGGTGTTGCACCAACCTCGATCAACGATAAAAATTTGATTAAAAAAATATTTCGTAAAAATCTTTAAAAACTCTCAAATTGGTGGTTGCACCAAATTTGAGCTTCCCCGCTCTGATACCACTTGTTGGATCGAGAGATTACGATAGAGGGGGGTGAATATCGTAAATCATTTTGGATTATAAAATTAGAGAATGCACAGCGGAAATTAAAACAACAAATGCGAACACAAGATTTTTTACTTGGTTCGGAGTCGCGGTCGGCTCCTACTCCAAGGCCCACGGTCCTTGACCGTTTACTACGGGCAATTCTATAAGGCACAAAGTTTTACAGAAAGTCGTACAGTATTAATGTAGTAAAAACAAAAATCTAACTCTTCGTTAGCGATGCCCGGTGTGGATCGTTCTTCGGTGCGTAGGGTCGTTGTCGGCGTTAGAACCTCTCGATCAGAAGTTTCCGGAGTAGAGCGCTTGAGCGAAGAGTATTGAGGCGTTCTAAAATTGTGTTCACAAGCCTTCGGGGTCGAGCCCCTTTTATAGTGCACCTGGGGCCGCCCGGGACGCTGGGGGCGCCCTCCACGTGTCTCTCGATCCGCAAACCTTCATCCGGAACTCGGTCAGCCCTTATCCCTCCAGAATCAGGCTCGAGATTTGACGGGGGTGCCCTGCTTGAATCGGTCTTGCTGGCTTCTCGGCTTCAATCCAATTGCTTCATTGGCTTAGACCCAGGGCGCCCGAGGCATCCGGGGTGCTCGGGAGCACGGGGGCGCCCGGGAGCTTGGGGGCGCCTGGCCCAGTGAGCTTCCGAAGCGTTTTCTTGCTCCACTCTTGTTTGGCTTTGACCTTGGGCACCCGGGACCTCCCGGGCGCCCGATCCAGCTACTGCCCCTCTCCTTTGGGGCGTTCTGAGCTGCAGAAACTCGTTCCTTCGGTCCTGCATCCAGGGTTATTACCAAACAAAACAAAGCAAGAATGTTAGTGAATTTTACTGTCGTAGCTGTCTTGGTTCTGACTTTGGGTCTCCAAAATGGAACCCTATGTTGAATCGACGCCTACTGTTCCTTCGACGGGGAACACGTCCTCGCCTACTCCTCTCAGGAGAATTTACCTGTTGCCAACTGGCTCCTCCGGTTGGACTTTTGCTCGGCAGTCCTTCGCCTGGTGCCTAGCAATCCTTTGTCAGGTCTTCAGTACCAAGCAGTCCTTCGCCTGGTGCCTAGCAGTCCTTCGCTAGGTCTTAGACTCCTTGTAGCCCTTCGCTAGGTGCCCAGCAGCCCTTCGCCAGGTCTTAGGGTTTCGATGCCTAGCAGTCCTTCGCTAGGTGCCTAGCAGTCCTTCGCTAGGTGCCTAGCAGTCCTTCGCTAGGACTTCAATCTGCATACTCAAGTAACATGTTAGATAAAAAATAACATCTTAACTTTTGAACCCTTTGCCATTATCAAAACCAAGGTTCGGCTTGGGTGTTGTCTGCACCAACATGTACAACCTTAGCTGTCTTGGTTCTGACTTTGGGTCTCCAAAATGGAACCCTAGGTCGAACCGACGCCTACTGTTCCCTCAACGGGGAACGCGTCCTCACCTACTCATCTCAGGAGAATTTACCTGTTGCCAACCAGCTCCTCCGGTTGGACTTTTGCCCAGTAGTCCTTCGCCAGGTGCCTAGCAGTCCTTCGCCAGGTCTTCATTACCAAGCAGTCCTTCGCCTGGTGCGTAGCATTCCTTCGCTAGGGCTTTCTTACCAAGCAGTCCTTCGCCTAGTGCCTAGCATTCCTTCGCTAGGGTTTTGTTAGTAAGCAGTCCTTCGCCTGGTGCCTAGCAATCCTTCACTAGGTCTTCGACTCCTAGTAGCCCTTCACTAGGTGCCCAGCAACCCTTCGCCAGGTCTTAGGGTTTCGATGCCTAGCGGTCCTTCACTAGGTGCATAGAAGTCCTTTGCTAGGACTTCAATCTGTACACTCAAGTAACATGTTAGATAAAAATAACATCTTAACTTTTGAACCCTTTGCCATTATCAAAACCCAGGTTCGACTTGGGTGCTGTCTGCACCAACAATCTCCTCCTTTTTGATTTATGGCAACCCGGTTGAAAAAGTTAAGTTAATAATAAACAGGTGAAATATCAGCTTAGTTTCCTCCCCTTGGAAGGAATCTCCCCCTAGGTTTTTCAAAGGTTTGTGGGGTTTGAAAAATTTCTAAGTCTAAAAATGGAATTGATTTTTCAACACTTAGACCATTTTTCAAAAGAAGTTTTAGAAAATATTTTCCAAAAAATTTAGTTGGGCACTTGGAAATTTTATTCTTAGAACCTTTACACTTAGACAAATTTTAAGTCAATAACTTAGAAAGTTTTCTAAACATCTTATAAAGTTTTTATTACAAAAAAAACTTTGATAAAAAAAATTTTCAATCTCTTTAGTACTTTAAAAACTTTATATTTAGAGACTTTAGAGAAGTTTAAAAATAAGTACTTAGAAAAAAACATCTTAGGTCAAGTACTTAAACACAGTTTTTGAAAACAGCTCAGGTCAAGTATTTTGAAAACAGCTGAGGTCAAGTACTTTTGAAAATAGCTCAGGTCAAGTACTTTGAAAACAACTCAGGTCAAGTACTTAGAAACAATTTTTTTTTGAAAACAGCTTAGATGATTTTACTTTTTGAAGAAAGGATAAAGTTTTGAAAATTTTTAATTTTGAAAAAATTAATAAAATTTAATTTTCAAATCTTCACTCCTTTCCAATCTCTCCTCCTTTGCCATATATCAAAAGAAACAAAGCAATATAGCAAAAAAAAACAAAAAATTGCATAAGAGTATAGCAAAAAAATAATGTGCTGTACTGAGCCAATTCAAGGTATAAATTTGGACCAAATCAATTTGAATTATCTCGCTCGGGTCCTGTCTAACCCAATTAGCTACTTACTAATTGTTATAAACAGTAGTTTTTGCTCGGATTAGTCAAGTTAAGTGTTTTGTTCAAGTTAGATTTTCTAAGCTTGACACTTAACCTGATTACTGTTTAATTTGTATTTAGTGCCCCAATTACTACAGATGCACTGACTTAAAGCATCTTGAATTAAGCAAAGACCTAAACATCTCAACCCATTCTAGGTTATCAGTCAAAAGTACCCTAAGGTGCTTGTGAGATGCTGACTTCTAGATCTATAGGTGCATACAGTTCTAGGGTTAGGGCCTAAGCTAATTCCATTTGCGAAAAAGCCCTATTTTTGAAGGGGTAATTTTTCTTAAGAAAAACTAATTCGAAAAATGATTTTGCAAATTAAGTAGAAACTAATTTTAAAATCAAGTTATAAAACAGTTTTAAAAAAAACAGAAGTAGAGTAAGCCTATTCTACCAAGCATAGTCCTAACTACCTTCTTAGTAAGCTAAACTCAAACTCAGGTAGGAGTTTGGAGAATATATCAGCTAAGTTAGATTTAGAGTCTACATGCTTAAGGACTATCTCACCCCTAGCTACATGATCTCTTATAAAGTGGTGTTTAACTTCTATGTGTTTAGTTCTGGAATGTTGGATTGGGTTTTTAGTTAGATTAATTGAGTTTATATTGTCAATGTAGACCTGAGTTTGAGTGTAGTTAAGCTGAAATTCTTTGAGAGTGTGCATCATCCATAAGAGTTGTGCTACACATTCTCCTAAGGCAAAGTACTCAACTTCAGTTGTGGATAGAGCTACATAGTATTATTTTCTGCTACACTAACTTACTAGACTATTTTCAAACAGTTGGCAGCTTCTACTTGTGCTTTTTCTATCTAATTTACAACCAGCGTAGTCAGAATTCGAGTATCCAGACAAGTCAAAGGTTGAGGTCCTAGGATACCAAATCCCTACATTTAGGGTGCCGTTAACATATCTTAGTATTCTTTTTAGGGCTGCTAAGTGTGTTTCCTTAGCACAGGTTTGGTATCTAGCACACATTCCTACAACAAAAAGGATATCAGGTCTGTTGGCTGTAAGGTACAGTAGACTTCCAATCATACTTCTATAGAGTTTAAGGTCTACTGGTTTACCATCAGGGTCACTATCTATTTTTACATTTGTGGCCATGGGGGTACTTATGCTTTTAGAGTTATCCATTTTAAATTTCTTTATTAACTCCTTAGCATATTTGGATTGATGGACATAGTTTCCATCCCTAGTTTGTTTAATTTGTAACCCTAGAAAGAAGTTGAGCTCACCAACTAAGCTCATTTCAAATTCATTTTCCATTATTTTAACGAATTCTTTTAAGAAATTTGAGCTGGTAGACCCAATGATTATGTCATCGACCTAGATTTAGGCAATAAAGATTTCTTTTCCTAAGGTCTTAATAAATAAGGTTGAGTCAATTTGTCCTTGTTTAAATTCTTTAGAAGTTAGGTAGGTTGATAAGCGTTCATACCAGGCCCTAGGTGCTTGTTTTAGTCCATAAAGTGCTTTCGTGAGTTTGTAAACATGGTCAGGTCTTTCTAAGTCCTCAAAACCAGGGGGTTGTCCTACATAAATTTCTTCCTTAATAAATCCATTTAGAAAAGCTGACTTTACATCCATTTGGTAGAGTTTAAATCCTTTATGGGATGCAAAGGCTAACAACATCCTAATGGGCTCAAGTCTTGCTACTGGGGCATAGGTTTCATCATAATCTAACCCTTCTACTTGACTGAATCCTTTGGCTACTAAGCGGGCTTTATTTCTCACTATTTCTCCTTGATCATTCAGCTTATTCCTAAACACCCACTTAGTATCAATAATGGATTTGCCCTCAGGTTTAGGTACTAGTTCCTAGACTTGGTTCCTCTCAAATTGGGCTAATTCTTCCTGCATAGCTAAGATCCAATCAGGATCAGGTAAGGCTTCTTCTATAGTCTTAGGTTCAATTTTTGAGATCATTGCAATCTGACTAAGGTTTCTATAGGAAGACCTATTTCTGACTCCTAAAGTTGGATCACCCATAATTTGATCAGTTGGGTGACTGAGTCTGGGTTTTCTAGTTTTTCTAGAACTTGGTTCGACCTCAGGTCCGACCGGTCGATTTGGTTCAGTATTTGGTTCAACTACTTGGGTTGGTTCAATTATTGGTTCAATTGACTCAATAGTTGGTTCAATAGTTAGTTCATTTAGGGGTTCAATTAAAGGTTCAATAGTTTGTTCATTATCTTCAGTATTTGATGAATTTAGATCTGGATTATCAGATTTTGAGTTAACTTCTTCATCAAATATCAGATTTGTTGTTTCTTCAATTATCTTAGTTTGTTTGTTGTAAACCCTATAGACTCTACTTGTTGTTGAATATCCTAAGAAGATGCCTAGAGTTGACTTAGACTGAAATTTACCTAGGTAGTCTTTGGTGTTTAGGATATGGACTTTACACCCAAAGACCCTTAGGTAATGTAGGTTTGGAAGTCTATGGTAGTATAATTCATAGGGTGTTTTATTATGTCGTTCGTTAATCAGGACCGTATTTTGGATGTAGCAAGCCGTGCTAATTGCTTCTGCCCAATATTGGATAGCTAAGTTGAATTCATTGAGCATAGCCCTAGCGGCTTCCTGTAGAGTTCTATTTTTCTGTTCAACTATCCCAATTTGCTGGGGGGTTCTAGGACACGAAAATTCGTGTATATACCCATTTACCTTACAAAACTCCTCGAATCGTTGATTTTCAAACTCTCCCCCGTGATCACTCCTAAGTCTTTTGATTTTGGTATCATTTTGATTTTCAATTAACTTACAAAGATCACTAAATAGGTTTAAGGTTTCATCTTTGGTCTTCAGAAACCTA